>SJJU01000472.1:0-80767 GCA_012932125.1 Conopomorpha cramerella | reverse complement strand
CACGGAAACAGATTCAACAATATTTGAATCTTGTTCACAAAATATAAGTATTTTAAGCTACGCAGGATGGTATAGAATTGCATTGTTATGTAGTAGGTTCCACCATGATATCAGTGCAATATATTAGTCCAGTGAACACATTGTTGCGTGGTATGCGGTGTGCCATTTCCCCCGGGCAACCAGCGATACTTGATCTGTGTTTTGAAGTGAATTAATTCGATGTACGTGTCTTGTTAACAAAGTTTAACTGGAAATCGAATCGGTGCAAATCGTTGAAGCATACGGTATATGCCTACTTTGTAGTATTTTGCACGTTGTGCGTAGAGTAGGTTTCTTCGGTGTAACTTCCCGGTTTGTTTGTCTCGTAGGTAGGTAGGCAATAAATAGGTTTTACGACTCTCAAACTCTGTTCAGTCCAAGGTTTGAAACAGTATATTCCTATAAATAATTCAATATTGACACCGAAATTTTAGTATAGTTACATAATTTTTCAACGTTATTATAGAGGATCTGTGAAAATTGGATTAATGGAAGAAACGCAATTATTTCACCGCCTAACCTTATAATATATTATACGTTTATGTTACATAATTTAATTCCGAACACAAATCCATTTCTTTTATGTCGTTATTAACGACAACGATAGTGTTTCAGTGCAAAAGCTATTTTGTCTGGTACATTTGCTATTTTGGGTCAAACCATTAGTTTTTATCGCCAATTAACTCGCCCATAATGCGTAACTACCGATAGAAAAGAATATTCCCGTTGATTGATTTATTCGATATCATTATTAGACCAACAATGATATCTTAATAAATAAAACAATGTCGGATTAGTTTCTACGCCGTTAATAACTCCAGAAAGAATGTACAGATTTTCTTAATGCCCGAAGTTGTCTATTTACGTGGTTTTCCCTGACGTTTAACCATATTAAAATAAAATAATGTGTACCTGTATAGTTCTGATTACCTTCTTAAAAATTAAAATAATTATTTCATCATCATCAGCCCATATTCGTCTACAGCTGGATATAGGCCTCTCCAATTGCACGCCACTGTGGTTTCGATATATTCGTGATTTCCGCTGTTTCGGCTTCTCGCTTCTACCAGAATCATCATAGAGAAGACTGAAAAAAATAATCATACCAAGTTAACATTTTAGACGCTCAAAAAATGTTTTAAAGAAGATAAATCACGGGATAGTTTTATTAGTAAGGCGATTTAATGGCATGGACAGGTAAATGGATCCCGTGAAATAGACAATTTTATACCGAGAAAGCTGATATTTCGTATGGGTATGGACATTTTTTCTCTCGTTTACCAGCATTGTCGCCATAGTGTACCAAGTTGTTGACGAGCCCAACAAAGTTTCTAAAACCATGACTCGGGGTCCACGTACACTCAGTATGTACGTTGGTATGTAGTCGACACATATTTTCGGAGACACAGAAACATGTCTCCGGTTGGTAATTACAATTATTCAGAAATATCATGTTATTTACGTAGGTCGGTTATGTTAACAAGTATGACCGTGTCAGAGTTAAGAGCTCACATTGCGTGTGGTTCTTCAAATATTTGAGTTCTGTAAGCTTGCAACAATGCTACAATGGCCGCCCACTGTCTGTAGATTACGGACAATTTTACCTATACAGTTAGAGTAGTCTCTCGTGACCTTTCACTGTGTGATCGCTCTATGTAACGGCAGGTCACTGATGTAATCCAGTTTAGGTAGAGTGGCAAAGTACGAGCTCGCGGGCAGCCTCCGATCTGCTTACTCTGAGAACACATTCCTGCGCGCAAACCATAATGCATATTGTTGGTGTAGCAAAACTGGGGAGGGTGTCGTACTCTTGGAAGATTTTGCGTTATGCATTGTTGTAGAGTGTAAGTAGAAAGTTGAACATATAGCTATGAGTCACGCTTGTTTTCCCAATAAGGAAAGAGTAGCTTAGAGTAGTAGTTAGCAAGAAATATGTAGCTTTCATTGCTAAATACTAAAATGAATTCAAATATCATACATGAGACCTGCAATAACTGGACCCATGATTCATTCGTATTTTTTAATATTGACAGATAATTTTCACTGTTAAATTATAAATGCTGCAGCTGATAGACGCCTGGAGTGTTCAAGTTCATCGTGACAAGGATTAAATATTACAATTAGTTTCTTGTATCCTAAAGCTATCCTAATTTGCATCTAATCCTAAACCTATCCTAAAAGCAACATGACATCAAAATTTTGATACATGACGTCATAATACCAGTAAACGATTTTTAGAAATCGACAATATTTGTAAGAGTAGCAAGTTGAGAGCCATTGAAGTGGCAGTGTTGGCTAGCAGTAGTCGCCATGCGTCTGGCTGTCGAGTGTTTGAGCTTCCCGCTGACACTGCTAAAGGCTAAATTGCATTATTTGAATTACAAGCATACACTTACATAGTGACTAGATAGTAACATCATAGCAAACGGAATGAACAGACCACTTTATTTAGCTCTGCATCTCATGACATGTCGGAGTATTTTCAAGGTTATGGTGTAAGTATGACATAAATATATGACATTGTTGACATAAATATATGTAGTTTAAACGACCGCATAAACTAAAAAAATGATAAAATATCTTAAAATGCTTCTTCGACTTCACATAAAACGAATGTTTTTCTCAACTATAACAAATAACCGGCGAGTATTTGTCAAGCTATTTATATAAAAGTTAGTGAAATAATTCATTTTTCCATCGGTCACGGCGAGACTCCCTTGATACGGTTGCCAACAGATTTTGTAACCACCCGCTCGGGCTTTCATCTATTTTTACTATAATCGTTTGTACAAACGCGAACACGTTTAGTGATACGTCTCACACTTGAGGCCGAATCAGGAATTACATTATTATGCCCTCATTTATACTTTAAAATCTCAGTTTAGAAGATCATTTTACAATGGTGCCCAATGGATAATCTGCTCCGCCTTTTAAAATAAGATAAACAAAAATAATATCTTCTATCTATGTCTGTCGTCATCATTGATATTTACTTTTCTATAGATAGTCGAGTTCTGTTTTAATTATGGTAAAACTAATTTCGATTTCTTATTAATCAAATAAATAATTTTATTGTATCACCTTTCTTTCGTGCCTATCCCAATTGAATGAGAAGGTATGAATTTCAGCTGGCATAATTATCTAATGGACTGTAAATAATACCATATCTATAGTAGGTACTATTTATTGTAAATGTTACTGATTCTCGCATTCACGGTTCACAACCAAAATTCATTTTAGCGGTACTTAACGTCTCAATATTACAATCATCATCATCACCATCATCAGCCCATACTTGTCCACTGCTGGACATAGGCCTCTCAAATTTACAATACTTTATTTTAATTTAAATCAATTTACCTATCGTACAATGAGGTGAAACGAAGATTAACTGATTAATTGATTGGATATGTGAAATAATTTCTGAACGAGTTATTAACTGATCTAGGTATTTTCTAAATCTGGTGTCTACATTAAAAAGATGAGTTATTATGCTGGAAGTTATGTCTTCTAGCATTGTAAAAAAACATAAACCATTTTATTTCTATACCACCCGGCAGTTTCGATTCACCTCATTTTCCTGTGCCTAAAATGAAGACGGAGTACTGCAAAGTGCCAGTCCCCAACTAACGGTCACAACACTCTGTCATCGCTTAGAAACAATCTGATACTAATTTTGAAACAACAATGTTGAATGTAGTCTCTTGACATTTATTTCAGTCATTACCCTTTTTTTTCTTGTCTTCGACACAAGATTTTATATATTAGTGAAGCAGCCGGGGTTTTACTCATTCTTCCTTAACGGCTCATTTACGTTATTAGATTACATTTAAGAATTCTAAACGCTAGATTTAGATATGTCAGTCAGTCATTTATTTATTTAATACTTCATTGCAACAAAGTACAATAGGCCGACTTAACACTAATAGTATTATCTACCAGTCAACTCCACAACATGGGAGAAAGAGGTAGTTGCGGGTCAGTATTACAATGACAATAAGTAAAGGAAATTTAAAACCAGATGTGTAAAAAGAGATAGATATCAATATATTATAAATATAAACACTAATATAATAAATACATAACAATGTTATAATAGTAATTCAAATATTCCTTTCTATATATTATCAAGACACGTCATATTCCAGAAAAAAAACGTGTTAAAGAAATAATTTATGACACTTGAACTCTATTTTCTAGCTTTATAATACTTCTATTAAATACATTATATTTAGTAGAAGTATTTTAAACAAAGCATTGCACGACTAGTTCAATGTTTCATAATCTCTCCACATCTGATGAATCATCCGACCATTGCCAAAGCTCATTACTACGTTTTTCATACTACGCTACGCAACAGCTGTCCTCGGCTTATTCATAAACATCTACGGAGACCCAGCTTTCAGTGCCCGTTCGCTATGAAAATCTAAATCATCTATGAATCCATCACATACACCTGAACGTTTGGCACGGCGACAAATTGCATAACCTCTTAATAATTTTAGTTCAGAAAACAGGAAACACCGAGTCTATTTCAGAACTCATCACAGATTGATGTATTCATAGAATTTCCTGAACAATATTTTGAGGTTATAACAAACAAGGTCAACAAGTGGGATTATAACTATCTATTAGATTTCTGTGAAGGGTTTTATGTGTGCATCGAAAATTGGAATAATCGTTAATGAAACACGTGCAGATAAATTCAGTACACCGCAATTGTTAGGTAAATCTTCCAAAACACAGTTCATCTTAAAGATTAATGCTATATTATTGAAACGTTTACCAGCTTAAAGAATATACAAAATTTAGATAAGAAGTTAATTAGGATTAAATATGAACATACTGCAATAAGGCCCTTACCTATTATAACTAAATATAACGGTAATGCAAGATATTGTAGGCTAGATTATCGCGTAAACAAATCATGTCGAAATCGTTTTACTTTATTAAATGTGGCAACTTTGACCAGAAACATGAAACAGGATGCAAATTCCATAGGGCATAATACAAACCTGCAGAACAGATACATATAATATACCAAAAATGGTAAAGGTTCTTTGACTGACCAAGTCTAAGCAGAGTGTAGTTCTCAGCGTATCCACGTGTGTATATTCTCAGTATTTGTTACGTTGTATAACAACTTGTGCCATTGTATATATGAGTAATACATGACATGTAGATAGATAATCACTTTTTTTTTTTGGTTTGCCATACTTCAAATACTATAATATAATAACTAACAATGTGGTTTTATTTATCATTCACTTCTTGTTTCAGGTAAGTGGCAGTCTGCGGACAATTCTCTTCCAAACTTAAGTAAGATAATCCAATGGTCCATTAGCAGTTTTTTTTTTACAAATCCATATGCACTTTTCTACTGGGTACCTACTAACATATCACGCTCGCACGGACGAAAAAAGGAAACAGAAAGTACTATTCGATTTTCAAACAAAGCTCACATCGGAATCGCACGTGCTTTATAGCTAGTCTCCATATAGCTATATTATCTTTTTTGTTTGCTTTCAACAAACGGGATGCGCAAATTTTCGATTTTTGCGTGTCTATCGGTGCCTCAATGTTCTGAGTCTTTACGTACATCGTCTATGTGCGAAATATTGATAGCACTTGTAGCAACAGCGCTAGATGTAAAAAATTGGATTAATTTTAATATTGCATGATCTATTCTTAAATTTAAAATAAAAAAGATCTGCGGTAGAGGCTTCTTCAACCTAATTTAATATAAGCCCATCTAAGTCCCGTCTCATATTTTACGTAAACATAATTTATTTACACAGTTTTATGGACAGCTTTTTGACCGCAGGCTCAGAATTCCATTCATAATTAGCTTATAATAATTGCGTTACCAACATAAAAATGAGATGACCGACCACACCATCCTCAACAATTCCTTTTTTCCTTAAAGCAATTTATACGTAATTTTTGTGACCGCCATTCTAGTCTAATTTATGTAAGAGCAGTGTTACATTATTAATTTTGGGGTATTTAAACCTAAAACTTGGGTTGAATTACATTCATCGTATTTCACGAAACAAATTTGTCCTAATTCCCAAAACTTTTATTCTGTAAGAGGGTTTAAAAGCAACTTTTAAACTTAGTAAGGAAATGCATAAAGTATGTAGTAGGTACGCATTCAGAGTTTCAAAAGCCGATAAATAATTTGATTCCTTGCGAACGCCGCCGTATCGTACTTCCTCGTCCAATAAAAATAAAACTCGATAAAGTTATGTTCCTATAGCGAGCTACATCATTCCAATTACTTGGGTCGACTGCAACATCTCGACTTTCAAGAGGTCTTTTAAATCACCTTTGAATTTCAAATTTCAGAAGATTTATCTCTAGTTTTTAACGCGGCTTGCGGAAAACAAGGAAGCGGAAGCTGCAATCATAATTTTCTTGTTCCAAATGAAATAGCGAAGTGCGAAGCCTACCTACTTAATACTTTAAACTACTACTTTAAGACTAGCTACGTTCCAGGAAATAGCAGTAACAACTTCGTATGATTGGATATCAGCATCTAATTAGTAGGTGATTCTACATACATCCGAAATATAGTATAGACATCAAAGATATTCCGAAAAAAAACTTTTAAAGAAGCTACAAGAAATACACGTTTGATATTTGCACTTGAAATACATTTGCTTTGCTACGACTCGCTAGCCAGACTACACACGCACATTAGATTAATAAGCGAAGCAGATGGGCTACCTAATTAATTATAACTTGGTTCTGTATCGTGTATTTAGGTACATCTGCATTATTAATTAATATGCCGAATTTAAATGAAGAACATATGGTATCGTCACAGATAATATAATATGTCATCTAAATTAAAAATAATAAACTATGAGTCATCAAAATTACTAACAAAAAATTAGAGTTAGCATCAGAATGTCCATTTGATTCCAAATTAGTAAATTTAGTGCGCAGTTAGTGATTTCGTTCGACTTTTTAAATGAGCGATTAAGCACAACTCAATTAAACATACCTACGAGTATGATTACTTCGCCAAGCCTTTGTTTTCACAAAATATTTCCTACTAATACTATTTTAAGGATGGTTATTGGCATGTTTGTTACTATTTTTCGAAAAACCACAGAGAGGATTTCACTAATAGTACCTAGCTTATACATCGGAATAAGACATCTGGTATATTTTATGCGAATTTCCTATGGGAACTCCTAGTAGCTCTGTAAAGAGAGACTTGAATTTCGTAATTTGCCCCATTTGAAATGGGTTGATCCGCCAAGCGATCCACTTCATTGTCATTCACTTCCACTGGCAATATCCTCGAGGCTGCCGAATGAAATTATATGAAGTGGATAACTGTTCTGTTCTTTTTAATGGCATTTTCTCGTTACCATCCCGATGAGATTTAGAGCATTGGAATGAGCCTATAAAGAAAAGTGAATTTCGAAATTGACGTTAGCAGTTAGTTACGCTGGATCTTTTGGATGGAGAATTTGTCAACGATCGTGTTTGCATAATGTTTAATAAAAAATTAAAACTTTTTAAGTTTACTAAGTTATCATACATGCTAAATATCGGGCATCTAACTTGAGAGGATTAGATTTTTCACACAAAAGGATTTTCCCGCTAATTCCTGTTCGCGTGGGAACTTCAGAAATGCCGTACTTAGTGCACCTAAGTAGCACCTAGTACCTTTAAAAAAATAAGAATCCGCATAACACAAAAAATATACAAGGTACTATTATATACAAGAAGATCCCCATCCTCATCGGTCCATCCAGTCAGGCAGCCGCTGACAGCTCATTACGGATCGGCCTCCAATGGGACGCGATTGGGAACCTTTAGGGAATACCCTGTCACTTGGTTTTCATTCACTACTATCAATGTAGTTTATTAGTTCAGTTCAGCGGAATATCCAACCGAATTCTGACAATTTCGTCTAACTCGGTATTTAAGATGTTTAATAGATGACGCCGCTAAATTATTTAATTGTGTCCTATTTTCTCCTCCTTATAATTTTATGGCCGTAATATAGAGTAACCGTCAACAGATGTTAATTGTCACTATGTCACTTTTTATGGTAACATTTTAGTAAGAACATTATGAAACATAAAACATTAAGTACCTTGCTGCCTGCTTTCATCATTTCGTGCTATATGCTGACTACTACAATTTTAAATTTAAATCAAACGTTTTACTAAGCAATACGAAGTCCCTGTGCTTGTGGATGACAAAAAAGATATTACTCTGATTTTATTCCAGCCAATTCAGGATGTAAAGGGTGAACTAATTGATATTGCGGTACGAAGGGGATTATGCTGGGCGATTGGATGGCCATTTCTTACGGTTTAACTTTCAATTTCTCTCTCACTAAATCTCAATTATCAATTTGGAATTAACCTGAAGTTGGCAGTATTGTCCTCAGCAGGCAGCTCACAATATCACTCACTCCTTCATTGATTAGTACCAATAGTATCTACCTCTACAAAGAAATACAATATTATATGAAAATATATAACATCTTGAATATAGCCACAGTCATATTCTTATTTCTATCGTTGTTTTACAATCTACTGTTTAATATTTATATCGCTTAGCCGTGGCAGGCCCCACTTACATTTATTTTGACATTAGATTCCGATGTGAGGCGAACAGGTGAAAACTTGTAATGAAGAAATCTCATTTCCCCATCACGTCTCGCCACTGTTGGGGCACGGACGGCACTCTCCTGGGGAAAAAGCTGAGAGTTGTTTCTGAACACGTCTGCGCCGTACAAGATGTGGTGCCAATTTTATTTTTCATAGTTTAGAAACTTTGTTAGTCCTGTAGGACAGAAACTTATTGGAGGCATTTGCTACAGTTAATTTGTTTCGATTTCTAGAAAAAATACTCTCTTCGAAGTCGATTTAAGAAAGCAAGAGCAGAATATTCAGATTGTCGTTTTATAAAATATTCAATGCGTCTATTGGTTACCAGCTTATTTGAAAAGCCTTTTATTCTTAACATATTTAATGCATCTACGAAACGACGGATTTTGTTGTCAATTAGAAACAAGAACCTAC
Organism: Conopomorpha cramerella; assembly: GCA_012932125.1. NCBI lineage: Eukaryota > Metazoa > Arthropoda > Insecta > Lepidoptera > Gracillariidae > Conopomorpha > Conopomorpha cramerella. Next base: position 71,675 of record SJJU01000472.1, on the reverse strand, counting down.
ATTGATAATCGGAGCACGTCTCGTTTCTTTTTTCATTTTTATTTGCAGCCTCTTTAAATTGTTTTGAACTTCAATACTAAACAAACACAAAATAAGTAGAAATGCTCTCACATACGGGTGAAGAGACAATGACAAAGACTTAGAAAGACAGCAAAAGAATTGTTGGTTTTTTTTGCTTTCTGTATTGAATTCGAAGTCTCTCAAATACTCGTATTATTGCGGGAATATTCAGTTGTAGGTATTTTCATTTCTGATTACTTTGGATTGAATCTGAGCATATAAATAATATGAAATCTTTGTAGGTAGGTATTATAATATACATACTTAAATCATGTGTATACGCATAGTACAAAATGAAATGATGATATAATTCCAGATAACTTATCTGTGTATTGAAATATCACATCAAAAAAATTAAGAAATGTATCGAGGAAGTATATTTTCCTATATGAATAATAATTTATACAATACATTATACAAAAGTAGAATACGTTATTGGCAGTAATTTAGTGCTCGGTTTCTTATATGGATGTTTTATACAATATTTTTCAAATTATCGCCAGCCCCTGTAATTCCTGATTGTCCGAAAATATTGATAAAATGCATGAAATCATATATGTATTGAAACAGAATTAAAACAAATATGTAGAAGTCACCTTTCATTAGATACTTTCACTTAAGCTTCTTACCACAGTTCATGCCCTCAGGTTACTTATTCCATGCCCTTTTGTATACAATCACTGGATACGGGAATTTCGCCAATGTTATGAATTTTGTAATGGGAAATCTGGAGCTTAGGTGGCTCGTGTTCACGTTCTAGTGTTCCACGTATTATGTCCGATATACCATCGCGTTCCAATAGGCCATTTTCTGCCTACGGTTCTTTATTTTACAGTCAAAGCTTTGGCATCGAAGCAAAGCCTATTTTGAACCTTGCTACGAAGAGACAACGACCATTTATCGTCTCTAGTGTAATGATTATCCTGAGTTGTCGCCTACTGCATCTCAGTATATTCCATTACTAAACCTATTACCATGCATAAAGAGTGACATTCGCTTGCATCGAGTTATGGGAATGCAGAATAATGAAGTCCCCATGCATTAGGTAGTAGATTGTTGCAAAATAAGTGGGCGTTTGATGTCTAAGAGACGTGGAGATTGGCTAATGACGCTGAACAGCAGCAATATTTTACTTGAATATAAATTCGCTAGCTCTTTCGTGGAATTGAACTTTTCCACCATGAAAATGTCTAACAAGAATGTCAAGTCATACTTAGCACCTATTCAGTGCCTAATATAGCTCATGGTTTACAACGAATAGTAAAAGTACCGGATAATAAAACAGAGATTTCCCTAACCACGTGGTGCGATTAAAAATATTGGATGTAATGCAAACGTGCTCGATGCTAAACGTAAAGCTCGTCAGACAATTCTCTATCATCTATCTTGCTATCACAACCCTAGCTCAGTACAGGACTCCTACAAAGGCCAATAGAGTTTAATCTGTCGTAAAAACTATAGCCGCTTCAGAAATGGAAGCTGGATTGTCTAACAGATGCAGTAATGAGAAAAGTTTCCACAAACAGATGTACGGCGAACGGCATCCAACTTGGTATTTACCTGATTTAATAAAATACTGCTTTATATTAAATACCTAATAAGCGATTTGCTTCAAGTTTGAAGTAATTTTGCATTGTTTATTTTTTATTTACACATTTACGGTAGAAAAGTTGCTGCTTTTACCCTGACGTTGATATTATTTCCCCACGTTGACGATTTTATTTATAACTACTACAACTAAAACTAAGCTATGTAGTTAAGAGTTGTTTGATTCAGGGGCTCTTGCTAGTTTCTATTTCAGGTTTTGCGTGTTAAATTAAGTATAAAGCTCCAGCGTTTGACCACCATGTTAAGCACTACATCGCTGCTTAATTATTTATTTTAAAAAAAAGTATGCTTACTTGTTTAATTTGTTTCTTTTTGGCTTTTTATTTTGCCTCATATACATATGTAGAGCTGAAAGAAAATAATTCTTATCTATAGAATTATTTTCTTTTCTAATTAAGCATGACTGTCAGTACCTTGCCATTCAGATAAATCTATAATATGTCTATTAATGACTGTACATCACGTAGCATTCATAGTAAAGAACATAGTTAAAATTGTATTTATCTACATTCAAACCCATTCTTTGTGGGTTTGTGATTTTATGTCTTACCCGAAGTTAAACTTTTGTTCTCTCAATCATAAAAACAGTTATACTGCGTATAAATTAAAGTCTATGCAGTCCCTTTCTAATGTTAGGAACATTGAGGTGGCGTAAAAAGAACAAAAAACGTAATAATTTAATACAGCGTAAATTATTTTATGAGTAACGCAGCTATTGTTTAGTATGCCTAAAAGTGTTGAAGGGTTAAAATAGGAGTTCAACATTTGCATGCAGATCAATATTTACAAAGGAATTTCTAGTTCACGCGAACGAAGTCTATGGAAAATGCGAGTTTGTTTACAAAAGAGCTTCTTTATACACATAAAAGTAGTGTAGTGCAGTGAGTGATTCTCAAAGAAAGTTTCGTAATTTCGCCTCAGAGCGCTCCGGTAGTCGGTGTTGTATGTACATACAAACAAACACGCTTGAGCAAGCGGACGTGTCAAGTAGTCCGGAGTCCTGTAATTGAATTAGAGTCAGTAAGTTGGAGCGGCCCGGCCGACACGGGGCTAGTCACCTGATTAGAATACTTAATGTAATGTCATTGACATTGTGAGCTGTGCCAGTCATGTTAGAAATGCTCTCGAATTGTTACTGCGTTTCCGCGATCTACAGCTCTTTTTACAGTAGTCGTTGTACTATGAATTTGTTCATTATTATTCTGAATACTATCACTAACTAGCGTGAAGTTTAGTGCTGTAGGCCAAAGGAACACAGCTGATGTGTGGAATATTGGAATTCGGTTCAAAACTCAAATAGTGGTTTTTTTTTTCAATTATGTGTTATTTTACATTTACATTCAGTTGTAAAGTATGTTCTGTGATTTGCAACTAGCTTTATTGATTTAATATACAGGCACGATCGACAGCCAAGGCGTGGAAGGAACAGTGAGGAATAATCTACCCATTAATCACCAATAAACGTAGAATTTGACTACTTATCACAAAGCCCTAATCTCAGGATTCTGTATTAAAAAGGACTAGGTCTTTATAGTTTCTGGCCTGAAAAATGTAAACCTGCAGGCACATATTCTATAGGTAGCTCGTAGTGACAATTAGGTATCCCAGTTATGTGCTATGTTTTTCTTCTGCTCTCTCCGTTCTTCTTGATATCTGATCTTGATAAAACAAACTCCAGAATAAATAAAAAGTACGCAAGGTCCGTACTTATTTATCCCTGTTTTATTTGTTCAGTCGCTATAATTTCAAGCTTTCTTTCATATAGAAAAATGGTAAACACTAGACCAAATGACGATATGTATTGAGATTAGTAAAGCAAACTTTCACGTTTAGAAAATTGAGCTTACTTTGGCATTTATATGTTATGCTCAATTCGGTCAAACACGTTTGTAGGTTGATACGTGACCAAACAAGTTGTACGTACGTAATAAGAGATTACTTACTTAAGTACTTAAAAGTGAATGAAATTTATTAGATTAACGAGCATCAAAATATGATTATATACAGACAGCGTCTGTGGTCCAGTTGGTCGGATACTCGACTTGCAAACGGGAGGTCGCGGGTTCGAGTCAGGCTACTGGACGTGTACCGATGGGACGCTTTTTCAGAGCCTACGTACGCAGGATAGCTTGCTATGTACGCAACGCAACGCTCGTACGGTGAACGACAACATCGTGATTAAACCCCCACACCACAAGGTGTGTGAACCCTATAACGGCGATGGGCTCACCCCCTGTCACGTTGGGTTAAATACGCTTAGTGAACCATGGGCACTTGCTTAGCAAGTGCCTCTGCCTACTCCGCTATGGGATTAAAAGGCGTAAGGTGTATTTTTTTTTATAAAATTAGATTATACAAACTAGACGACGACTGACTTAGCATTATGTAATTAATGTGCCTTTTCGGCAACGTGGAAGTCTGATACACCTACACTCGTAGCACTGACTGTCAAAAATCGTATCGCAAGATTTGATATGTGTATGTACAATGTCGGTACCATTAAAACGCGTACGTGAGAACATGATAGTTTATATATCTATATAGATAACTCATATGTTGTTACCAAAGTCTAGGCCCTCTATGTTACGACTGCTGGGCCATCTCTCGTCGACGACATTGTTCACTATCGGCGAAACGGTCCGAGATGAAAAAGCCCCGCAATTTTTCCCCGTTTCACAATATCGGATTATAACATGAAACGTTTTCCAAAACCGTCCATAATTTCATCAGGGTAGAGCCCGTGCTACCATTTATTGTATTTTATGCCGCGTAAATCCCTGCGAAAAAAATATACCAGCCTCGAACGACAACTGCAAGTCGCCGGCCATGTCTGTCCTTGTCCCACTCAAGGGTATCGATAGAAAGGGAGGATAGTGAAGTATTTTCGGCCGGACTGGATGTACTGAATACGCGGTGCACATTCTCGTGGATTTTTCTCCCAGCAGCAGAGCGCCTTAATTGAATTTGCCTTTAGCTCGCTTTTAATTTATTTTCGTCCAAACACTCCGATATCGGCACACGCCGAACACTTTAGATAAACCAATTATCCAACGGCTTAATCCAGAGTCGGGCGTGTGGAATGTGAAATATTTGACCTCTGTTCCTGAAGCTAATTTATTTTCTGATAAGGGGAAAAATTGGCAGAGCTTTTTGCGCGTTGACTTTAATGTATTATTACACAATATTGGTGCAGACGTACCACCGTAAAATGGCAAAATGGCAGTTACACATAGAGCAACGACATGTAGAACTTCCATGTTCAAGTGTGAATTAACAACACGTTTTTTTTCAACATTTTTCCAAGATAATACGCTGTCAATATACACTTTACAAGTAGAAGAGGTTTACGGAAATCACAAAGTTTTTACTGTTTAAGAGATTAGTTAGTATGTACGGATACATAATTGTCTTGGGCCAGCGCCTTGCACAGAATAATCACTATCCTACAGTCTTCACTGGTTTACCCGTCTTCGTCCGGTCATATGTTGAAATATAACCAGAGAAAAATTCATAATGAGTTCTGCTACAAAAGAAAAAAAAATAAGAAAAATACATTTTAACTGTAGGAAAATAGAGCTCCATGAAAACTATATGCTCCACAGAAACTGCACCCCAGATACCCTCGTCTAATTCCACTTAACCCAATTGTGGATGGTTTGTTTTACGGCGTGTTTGCCGGCTCCAGGGTGACGGCCATACTCGTAATGAGGAGGGCGAGGTGAACGGACACCTTGAACTAAACAAGTTGCATTCAAACAGAACTTATCAATCCATACACTCCCCTCATCCCAATGGATCAAGGAATCTTGTCTTCGTGTTGTGGAAGCTTCAGACTGTCCTGTCTAGGCCACGTGAATCTAAACGCTTTTCTTGATATCTGGTACTGGATAGACTAGACTTTAATTCGCTATGTCGACCTGGTCTTGGTAACCTCGTTACTGTATATGTCTAGCTAGAAACTTACATTGTTATGGGGGTTGGTCTCCACTAGAAAGATAAGATAGCTTAATATTGTTGCAAATGAAATTATTATTAAATTTCATTCAATTTCATTTTCTTTTTTCTTTACAGTTCAAAGTAAACTAACAATCCATTCAGTTGTCTTATTTAACTACGTGCGAATTGGTACGAAATTAATTTTCTTGTATTATCAATTGAATGCAAAATAATGCTGAGCAATTCTCGTCCGAGTATTGTGTTAGAGAACGTCGTTGCTATCACTCTCACTTGTTATGGAACAAACAGTAACAACATACGATATTATGAATGACTCGATTGATACTCGTACTAACTTATTACCAGAGTAGGATGCATATTCAATTCAGAACACGTCAGTAAGCAAGTCAATACAATATCGTCTAAGCTTCAGTGAAGCATGCATCGATAATATGAATATTGCATCAGTGCTGTATAATATTTATTGTGGAGTTGAGTCACTCGATAATCATCAAGTGCTTTCCCCGAATATTTGTCTGGAAACTCCGCGGTAGGTAGTGCTCTCAAATATTTTGCCAAAACTCAGCTTATAAACCTTTAAACTAATAAACTATGCACCATTATATCCACATCAATATCGGTATCAGGAGGTTTCGGGGAAATATGATAATTCGTACAGTCTCGGTCAGTCTGCAAATGATCATTTCATTGCATACTTGGCTCAGCACTTCCTAGAAATATTGAATCTTCCACATCCTAAATCGATAGTGAATTGTAGGAAATGTCTGTAAAGTTACATGTATCTTAAGAATGATGTCTTGTGATAAATATAGATTATGTAGAGTGGTATGAATATTTGTTAGAGGATAACTTGAAATCACAGGTGGTAATGAATGATAATCGATACCTTTAATATGTATCTGAAAAAACCCTGATGTGCATCAATTTGAAAACACTCTCGACATTCTTGAGATCTAATTTTGAAATAGTAGTTGATGTTTATGTCTTTACGAACACAATTTCACGTTTTTTTATTTAAAAACTATAGCTATGTTGTAATTTTTTTTTTCAACAAATGTATTTCCCATCGAAAAAAACAAGCGTTGAAATAGTGAAACTTGTCTACTGAATTTCCAGCTAACGTTCAGTTCAGAATAATACGGGGTAAACCTAGGCTGTCAGTGTACTAGTACGTTCGAACGCACGAATCCCGGGATTCGAGTAAACAAAACGCCGAGGAACGCGTCTGAAGTAGATTTATCACAACACACCATCCGATGTGTGGAAGCCACGCTTTTGATTAAAACCCGATGGAAAAGACTGAGCTCGCCCGTTTTAGGGTTGATTTGCATTTGAATTACCTATTCGAGGCTGAATACAGCGAGAACAGAGAACGTACCTATGTGTAATGGTTGGGTAAATGTTTCCCGTCGAATAATATTGGTCACCTCATATTATCGTATCATAAGAATAGGAATAAATCTCAATTAAAATATCTAACCTTTTAACCTCATAACAGACTAGGCAGGCTAATTGCTACATGACAATTGAACATCTTGAAACGATGTAAAAAGCTCTACGATGGTCTCTCTCTTAAGGATAACCTTCAATACCGTTTTTTATTCTTTGTTTTGTATCAGCATTGCAAAGGACTGGCCTGGGTGGATGGGCAAAATACAAACTTTACTGAAACGGTAGAATGTACCCACTTAATAATATGTTCGGTATGTAGATAGATACTAAGTGAAAGCAGACCATTACAATGTTGTTGCCGAAATGAGAAAGTACCGGTCTGTCCGATTAAAAAAGGTAAATACATATTATTTTTTGCCATAAAACTAAGTTTGGAACGTAAATTACCTATGAGTAATTACAAAATCTCCCTAAAAAGGCTAGATTCATCAAAGGCCGCTCAATTACAGTATCAATAACGATGGTTAAATGTATCATCATATCTGAATTACAGAGTATAATTATTATATGAGTATTTTAATCATAATGTAACCTAGACAAGCTCGGGAAGCGAATACAAATCTCTTCCATATACGGTAATAACAGCCAGCACCTCATTTCCAAGTTGCTCTGTTATGGCAACTATAGGCAGCGCATTGTGGTGGTTTAATGAAAACGTTGCTATATGCCATCTGCCAGGCGCTTGCGAGGTTTCACAAATGTTGCTATGCAAAAGCATCAGGCGCTCGGAGCATTTTCTAAAGCTCTCATCCTTTTTGAAGCATGACAACGTTCGGAGTAGTTTTGAGTGAACTCTAGAAAAGTTTAAGCATCTCACAATATTCGCTTTGCACTAAAATATTTAATTGTTTTAAACATCGTCCGTCTCAGACGTATGTAGGTGTGAATGAGCTCAGCTCTGAATATTTCATGACATGCAGTTCAAAATTAAAGATGAAGCATTGTTTTCAACAGTTCAAAGATAGTTTTTGTCTGATTCTCCGCTCAGTTTAAGTATTTGAAATCTGGTATATACTGTAATAGTGGTTTAAAATGAAGTCAGCCGTAGGTGACAGGCGGTTGGAAGGCCCTTTCCTATTCTCGCCTGCTCCTATGTGATAACGCAGCCAAGCGGCGTAGTTTCAGAAACTGACGGTTAGATGCTCCTTGTCTCAACAGTCGCTTTGCTTTGAAAAGGGTTTATAGAAGTGAACCTACATTTACACTTAGATAACTATTACGATTTGTACCAGTATTATTTTTTTTAACCGACTTCAAAAAAAGGCGGAGATTCTCAATTCGTCGGTTCTTTTTTCTTTAAAGTTATTTATTACTTTACATTTTCTAGATTATTTTTCACTAGATTTCCACCCGCGGCTCCGCCCGCGTGGACTTCGGTTATATTGTGGTATAAAGGACAACTATAAGAAAACTTATCAATTCTACGGAAAAATCTAAGTTTCCCACGGGAATATCATTTTGTTCCGGGATAAAAAGTACCCTATTCGGTTCTGCAGTTACGGCGTGAAAGCGGAACAAACAAACTCATTCATAATATTAGTAAGGATACTGTATCTGAATAATAATTAGGCATTTTTTTACACTATGCGTTTTTTGTTCTTGCATAGATGTACTTTTTAATGTAGGAAATATTTTTTCATGTAGAACTTTCACAATAAAGTGATTAGGCTATCGATCCCTAATCGCCTTTCGCACCCCGAGTAATCCTTACCATATTTTACGCCGTGCATCAGAAGTAAAACATTAACGCCCTCAATAAAAATCGTCATACCCAGTTTCAGTCAAAATTGGTCACTTTTTGACGTTCGGTAAATTGATAAGGCACCCAAAGAATTAAAATTTTATAGGTATAATCCCACCACCACTAGTCAACAGGCTTCATATGATCTGATCGAGCTGTATGCCAGCGATTAGCAACTCACGCAAGCGTTCAAAGTTCTCTCAACTGCTTACCAGGTCCCTAAAGTATATTGGCCATTGCTCGGTCCGCTCCAGTTTATTAAGCATCTCATTCTTTGCCTTATTGTATAATCTGCATCCCATTTTGTAGGTATGTAAGTTAATATATCTATCTTCAGTTTCTTATCATATTATGTTATGAACAGCGGTGTGGCGTCCGGGCGCGCCGTCACCGCCGCCGCCGGCGCCCGGCCGCAGCCCCTCAGCCGGAGCGCCGCCGCCGCCGCCGCCGCCCCCGCCCGTGTGGACTCCGCGGAGCGCCGGCCCTTCGCCGCAGACGGGCAGGAAAAACTTCAGACCCGTGCACTTCGAGGACTCCCCGCCGGTTAGAAGGAAATTCGACGTAAGTTCGTTTTTAACGTTGATGGGTTTGGCTCAGACATCCGTCATACTGAATTAATCTGTCTGTTACTCTGTGACTAACTTCTTTATATTATGTATTAAGTATAGGACTAATCAACGCGTACAGGTTACGTCCGCCGTGGCCATCAGTTGCGTAGGAACTTCTAACGATATTTATGTGACCGCGGGTTCAGTGCAAAATTATTACGCGACGGTTGTGCGTTCAGATCGGGCATGTTACGTTAGGACGTTGCACGCCACCACAGACTTCATAGAATCGAATGAATGAATAATGTCCAATATTAAAAAAGGTCTATGTAGTTAAGACCTACGTAAATATAGACTATGTAAAAAGACTTTTCTTTTCCTCATTTCCTTTTATAAATTATACAAGCACCTTTCTAGAATAGCTACTACCTTCTTATATAGTTTCATATAATAGCTAAGAACATTTCTGATGATTCCGAAACACTTTTAATTATTCAGTTGTTTGTATTTTGCTTGCGAACTACTTCAAATAAGAACCAACACTCTGTTTTCCCGAAAGGTAATTGAATCCGGTCAATTGATTCATTAATTCAGTTTGTCTTTCAAAGTTCGGGGTGTTTCGGAATGCCCTCAAAAAGTTAACATCAAAGCTAACTGTACTGGAAACTTTCCACTAAGATTTCAGTGAAGCAATTTTCCAAGACCTTCTAATTTCCCAGGTATCCCTTCAATAAACAGAGTACAAAAATATTCATTTTATCATTTTCCAGTGAAGTACTTACTGTGAAAAGCGTTCAACGACTTTTTTAAAAAAAAGTTTATTTTGAGCTTTTCAATTGGCCTTTCGTGTAAAGCTTCTTGCGTTTATAATTTATAATAATACGTAGCGTGACTAGCTGGAATCGATACGTAATCAGTCCAGATTGAACTACGTTCAAATCCTGTGACCTCTGTTTTTCCATGTAATTTTAGTACCGCTCGTAATGTTTTTTATCTTACTTGTACCAACTTACATACTAAACTCACGTCCATTACTAAACGTCATCCTAAAAAGTCCTTGACATTTCCTTATTTCTCCGTAGTAGGATCAATTTCATTGCATTAATGTTTAATTTCATAAAATAATGCTTTGATCTATAAAAATCACAGAAATAAAAAGACACGCGCTCCACGTCTTTTAAACTCAGACCAGGATAGGCAGAGACACTTGCTAATCAAATCCCCTCACTTCGCCAACCGTATTTAACCCAAAGTGATAGAGGGTGGGCCCACCATCGTTATTGGGATGTTTTCCTTCCCTGTATGACCGTTGCATAGCGTACATTGTCTGTGAAAAATAGACATAGTACATGTTTAGTAGCAGCAGATCTCGAACCTACAACCTCCCGATAACAAATCCGCGTACATGATCACTAGGCCACAGGCGCTCTCACATAAATGAGAGAGCATTAAATATCATCTTCCATTTCATTTGGTGGATTTATAGCTCTGATGTTCACTTTTGAAACAAAAATTACCAAATTCTGAAAAACGAAAAGCTCCGGTGATTCATGACCTTATCATTTGACATTTAGACGCTTTGTAAACGCCGACGTCGCATCGTCGTCCCTTTTGAAATGGTTGCTTTTAAAGGACCACTGGGAGGTTCTATCATTTTTATTGTTTGTGTGCCCTTTAAAACTTTTTGGACAATAATCGTAACCTGAATCAATTAGAAAGTTTATAGTAAAAATCTAAACACATGATGTCTCTTCTTCAGGTAAGTAAATTCGTAGAAAATTAATACAAAATATTACGTTTCACTTGAAGTATATTTCATTACATTTTAGAATATAGATACCTAATAGTTTAGTTATATGTATTTCATTCCTTTACGTTAAGTAGAGGATGTAAGTACAAAATACCAGACTATCAAAAGAACCTATTTTCTAATACTGGCGTACTATACAGTAATTTAAAAACTGTTGATTTTGTTATAGAATTCTTGAATACAGAATACCAAACAAACATGACCCCAAATACGGTGTGAATAATATTTTCAGATTAAGATACATAGGTACAGTCAGCCAAACGTCTGGTCAAAAGCCGTAAAGTTAAAATTTATTAGACATTAAGGGTTTTTTTTTTACTTTTTCCCAACATAACAACTGTACTTTGTTGATGTTGAATGACAAATTAATTGTCATCAAGAGTGAATTTGTTGGGCCTATTCCACATAACATACTTTATTTAATAATAAAAAATGGATAGTATTTAAACGTGCATCAAAAAAGTCTAACTCCTAACCAAAATACTGACTTAGCGACAAAATTACTGATTTGGTCCGCTAATAAATACTTTGCTGCTCAATTAGTAATTTTGCTGCTCAACTTAGTATTTTTAGGCGCTCAACTTATTATATTCCATAAAAATATGTTTCAGTCCGAGCCTAACGGGTGCGTGTCGGACGGCGAAGGTCGTATGCGCACGTCGCAGAGCGCACCAGCGTCTGGACTCAACTCCCTGGGCGGGGCTCCCCGGCTGCCCAAGGCACAGCATCCAACTGTCACATTGCTGCAGAAGGCTAGAGGTTAGTCATCGTGTGATATATTTTTCCTGTGAGCCCATTGAGGGCATAGTTAAAGGTCAAGCAGAGTGAGCAGTAGACGCCGAAGTATATTACCAGCGTTTCAAGAAGTATTTTAACTCTACTTGTTTTCAAGTAGTAGTATTAATCTTTCATTAGGGCGTTAAATCTGTGTATTTATCGCATGTTTGACGTTATAAGACCATGGAATGTAATGCTACAAAGCTCCGAATTGTCTGTGATCAATTTGCTGGGCAACCAAGGCGCATTATGAATCTCACGGAAATAGTTATTTAACCCTTTTGGAGACACGTTCCGCCCGTCGTTTTATTGTTATTACGTACAATAAAACTTCTACTGTCTTAAATTGAGTGTCAATGAAAGTGTTAGCTTCGCGACTAGTCGTATTAAAATACTTTCTATCCCTGATTTATGATGGATGAACTATTTGTACAAATAAAGGGAAATATTTTTTACCTTTTCCTCCTCACCTCCTCCATCTCGAGGGAGGCCTCTTGAAAACCTCTACTTTGATCTTTAACAAATGTAGGACAGTAATTGAAGAGTTGTCCTTGTTTTCCCCAAAAAAATATTAAACGTTATTGTTAGAAATGTGCTAAACCGATTTTCAGAGACGTATTTCGTTTGCATACAAGATGGATTTTAGGATACAACAAAGTCCTTTACCCAAAAGATGACCCATGCATGTGTTTCCGTCCAGTTTATTCATAAACTTATAACATAAAATATAATCATCAAGTTTCAAATTACAAGAGAAAATCAATCAAATGGTTTAGTTTCACTTAGGTAATGGAATTACAAATTTTAATGTTACATTAGGTATTAATCGTATGTATTAAACCTGATTTTGTGTATCCCTAGGATTTCCACCCTAATCCTATACCGTAAAACACTAACAAAACCTGGATTGTACTCCAGGTAAACTTCACTAAAATGGAGAATTTAGTAAAACTTTTCCTCGTAACCACACCTTATCTATTCACATCACGACATCGCGTCTGCTATCGACAATGTCGTGTGGTCAGTGCGTTCGGTCCGTTCCACTTTACATTGCAATACAGCGCTGGCACTCTACCAAGTTAGCTAGCGGAAACCTTAAGTTACCTATAACCGTATAATCAGGCCGCAGAATGCTATTGGCGGGTGAATCAGAAAGGGTGGGATAATCAGATATCTCAGATATACACTGTGATAGGCAATTTGGCTCTTGTAATTTTCAATTTAACATTTTAGGAGCTTTACGCAATATATTTACGTTCAGGATTTAATTCGTCCTCAGTTAATAAATCGTTGTCGTAGTCCCATATGGGCCATATTAAGCCAACCCACACATTTCACCAAGCGTAATTCACGTAGGTCTTCGTTATTGGGCTCTACCTTTTGGTACACGTTTCCTTCGCCATAGTGTAGAAAACTGAATTCTGTTATATAAAAAAACCATAAATACCCGACCAGCAGCACGGTTTTATACCCACAATGTCCTATTGCAAATCGTCCACAGAGCAACAGTCGTTATTTTAAACTCAGAAAGAATTTTCCTCCAAAACAGATTTCCGAAGAACACACTGAAGAATTTTATTCTAAAACAGATTTCCGAAGGTATCGGCGCTCAACACATCGACATCCTGCCCATGTAGATGTGAACAGACGTCTCAAGACATCTTCTTTGGCTTCTCGCCAAGAGAGCCCGCGGCCTCCCGCGGTTTTTCTCATATCCCATTGTTTAGTTTGGCGAAGGACCTGCGAATGGCGTATTTGAGCAGTCCATTCATCAAAATGTTTGTTATTTATAGATTGCATTACGCTGGAATTTCTACGATAGCGTAGTACTCGATTTTGTTTAGATTTTACATACGTGTAACGTATTTTTTTCTGGAGAAGACCAAACGGGAATCAAAAGACAAATTATACTATAATTTCCTGTTTACTAGGTCTGTAAACTATCAATACTTAAAATGATAATCCAAGGGCTTTAGGAGATGATGGAGTTAGGTTATCAATATTTCATAAATAATCACAGTTTATTAACCCAGCTATATTTTTACTTCGCTTATACTTAGGCACTCCTTAACTGTACTTCTATAACTCGTTCTGCTAAACTTTCAACCCTTTTTTAATACCATGTTGACGAGTCATTGAGTCAGCTCTTTATATAGGCTTTATATATTACGTAGATGAATGTTGTGTCACAAAGTTAATAATTAACTCCCCTTGGCGTGCAATGAATTCGTCATTACGTAGACAAACGAAAAGCTCTCGTATCTTATTTAGATCGGGGCGTAATTTATTGGAGTAGGCATACTCCTGTAATCGCTTGTGATTGCGACCAAACCGGACTAATTCTGCCCAAATGTCGGGGGAAATTGTCCCCACTGATGAAGCATCTTGATTAGTGCCCGCCACGCCTTCATTACGCGAATTGAAAAGCGCCTAACGAAATGTAGACCTGCCGTCTCTGTTTTCCATCGAGATAATAATTTCAGTATGTTTTGTTTCAAAGACAAAGGTTTTCTTTAAATTGTTATATTGAAATTGTTCCGACGCTCCGTGTTTTCGTCCGCGTTGTTTCATATATATAGTTAGTTATATAAGCATAGCATAGTTCTATGATAATTTTCTACACGCTATTTCTCTCTAAGAAGGATTTTCGTAGATATTTCATAGGGTCAACAACGATCAGACAATAGAAACGAATTCGTGTAGCCGTTAAGGTAAGCTATATTTTTTTATAGAGTTTTCGTTGAATTGCCGTTACTGTGATATTTTATGCCACAGCACACTTGATTAGACATCAACGATTAATTATTTATGTTAATTATGTGCAAACTGCTTTCATATGGGACTAATTATGGTTATTGACATTTTAATGACTATGCAGGCGTTATAGGTTTAATAATTATTCGGATGACCCATATTCGCAGCGGAGGCATTTCTGTTTCCAATAAGCCGGCTTTCGAAACCTAATTTGAATTTATATTAAAGTGTCGATCCTTGTGTTAACATTGGACTATCAAGCCTAGGTGTGTTCGTGAGATCGTGTGCGTTCGTATACTGACTACCAAATAGTCAGATCCGTATTCTGAAACAATAATCACTACTCAAGTGTCGCTTGAGAAAAGGTTGTCTCTTTTACACTAACATGATTAGATGGAGATACATGTTAGGCAGATCTCTGGTTGAGGGGAGATTCAGACTTAAACTCCTACGCTATCTTTTTCTGTCAGCCAAAAGAAACACACTAGTTAGACCAGAACTAAAAATAAACCATTTGAGATATATAATGCATTTTTTTCCGAAATATCAGACCTTTATGTTCTGTATGTACATTTTAGTAAATTAATCATTTGTCGCTATTTGTAGGGTGTGGTAGAGACATTTGCTAATCTCATGTTCATATTTCAATAACCCTATTTTATGCATATTTATCATAGTTTATCATCCACTAGCTGACCCGGCAATATATATATAGTCTTTATGTTATTCTAGTATAAGCCACAATGCTGCCAAGTTTTATCAAATTCAGTCTAGTACTTTATGCGTGAAACAAGGACAAACATCCATCAATACATCCAGCCAAACATTAAACAAAACTAAACAAAAATCAAAAGTTATAATATTAGTAGGATATATACGTAATATAAAACAAAGTCGCCTCCCGCTGTCTGTCCCTATGATCTGTAAAACTACGAAACATATTTTGATGCAGTTTTCATTAGTATGCATATAATGGCCGAAAAACACTAAAACTTTACCTTTATATTTCCAGAGGGACAGCTACCGCGTGGTGCTAGTTACCTTCCACCTGAGGATTCCGCTCGACTCCCGCGAGACAGGGCTTCCCCACCAAGAGGACACCCAGGTAATCTTTGACAATCTTTAGAACTTTATAATTCTGAATTTTCTCTGGATGAAGAAACTTGAGGATGCCTCGTGTGAGAGAATCGCATTTTTCTGTGTTGCTTAGGGTGTGTGCATTTCCCGCATTTTGTACTGGAAGGACGGGCGGTGTGTGCATTATTATTATCTTAGATATATTTTCCGTTCAGCCCGGTTACCCAACCCATGGTCCGCTTTTTAACAGTTGTCATATCAATAGTTGGGTGTTAATTACGGCTACTAAAACGAACCGTACAGGAAAGACGGTGTCAAGCAAGTAGCGCGTTAAAAAAATACACTTATACCTTTTAATCCCAAAGCGGGGTTAACAGAGATACTTGCTAAGCAAATGCCTACGGTTTACCCAACGTGACATGGGGTGAGCCCATCGCCGTTATATGGTTCACACACCTTGTGGTATGTGGATTTTATAGCCACTAGGCCACAAACGCTGTAAATCAGGCAACAGACGCTGTATACTAGGTCACGAATGCTCTACACTAAGCCATGGACGCCTATTACATTAGGCCATGGACGCTGTACAGTTAGCCACGTATTCTGAACATTCAGCCACGGACGCTGTACACTAGGTCACGTCACGGACCCTGTACACTGGGCCGCAGTCGCTGTGAGACGTCCTGTCCTGTGTTTACATGTAAAGTGTTGTGTTCCAGTGCACGCGCTGCGGCGCGAGTACGCCAGCGAGGGCGAGGCGGAGCGCAGCGACCACGAGCGGCGGAACATGGCCGATGAGCCGCGCAAGCTCGAAGGAATCGGACCCACTACCAAAGAAGGAATGCCTGTCGCTTTAAGATCTGTAAGTTGGTTACATTTCATCTTTCTTAGCCTATTATGGTGTCCCTGAATAGACCGGTGAATATCAGGGGAGAATCCCGAAAATAAGATAGGGAAGAGAGGTTTTTTTTCTTTTCCCTACAGTGGGATCCAGTAGACTAGTAATAAAAATAATTATTATAATGTCCCACTGCTGTACAAAGACCTCCTCAACCACTTTGGGTGGTTAGGTCTTGACATTTTCGAGAGCGACTAGAAGAACTTAGCAGGGGATCTTGAGAGAGTAAAAAAAATAGGCATAATTTTGTTACGTCCGGGATCCAATACAACCGGAAAGAATATATTATGGTATCTGTTATAAATGTAATAAAATGTGTTATCTATTTTGTCATAATTATTACACAAGTACAGTGTACGTCATCGCCTTGTAGAGGTGGAAAGAAGCCTACCAACAACATCTAATATGATATCGTAGATTCGTATGTTCTTGCTATAAAGAAAAACCAATTTGCTTTACAAAAAATACATTATTTTATCATTTTCTATTTCAGGAAGTGAAAGACCAGTCTCGTTGGTATAAGAAAATGTACGACACTATTCATAAGAACAAATACGATAGTAAGTATCTTACCTAATAATGTTTTCCAATTGGCACCCTATAAAAAATAAAAGAAAACCCATTTTTAATTTCAGAACACACCCCAACTGTTATTATTTCTATTTTTCAGACGATTATGTGACAGTTCGGTACAAAAGCCCGCAAGGTGATTATTTGAAAAAATCGAAAATACTTTTACTGCTCGCTTCGGTGAACGTTTTAACTCCATTAGCAAAATTACTACTACTAAATCGCTTCTAAAACATATCGCAAAACTGATAAACTTTGAATAGGGACGGAATAGGTGTTCCATATTTTGTTTTAACAATATGTTAAAGTAATAGAAAACATGTTTTAAAAGAATACACTCGGCAAAATGGCTAGGGTTACTGAATTCTGTCCCACTTCTTTGGGAAATCGCTCCAAAAGAGAATTGACAACACATATTATAATGCTGCGATTCGTTGAAACAAACAAAATCACACTAAAAAAATTACATTTTTTATTTGCGTTTTCAAATTTATTACGCTCCAAGAAACCAGTGTTTATAAGTACATATCAAAGTTTCCATTAAGATATGATGTGCAGATTTTTGTTAGGACTTGATACTCAAGAATTTACGGTTTGTCTAAAAAGTGTCACAAGTCAAGTCTGAATCACGTCTAAATCGCACTAAAGCTAAACATGTACTTTAAAATCGTCCAAAAAAAGTTTTATTGACACTTAACAAAAAAGAACAAAATATGGAACACTTATGTGGTCGATATTCATCGTTTATTAAAATAGGATTATCATCTGACGGACAAGACGGTGTCAAAGGAAATTAAATGGTATCTTAATTGTTTAAAGTGTATATCAGCTTGTAACTTACCACAACGTGCAAGGTTGACGACAGTATGTACATTGTTGTGTCAAAAGTGTTCAAGCCGATATGAACTCTAATAACTACGGATACATTTATTTTTTCCTTGATTAGAGCTTTCTGATTCTAGTCGCGGTAGGTCGGTTAATTTTGTTCGGTGTTAACCTTAAGCAAACATGTATATGTTTAATAAAGTCCATTTTCATTTGCTCCTTTTTTGACATTTTCTAAGTTGAGTTAAGACTTTAATACCACTAAATAGGGTACATTTTATAATCACCGGACAAAATACCCGTACAATTGAAACTCGTCGAATTCGAGAACTCACTTTGTCCGTCAGAAGTGTTTTAGCTACATTTGTTAGTTACTTACTTTTGTTTCTCAGTGGACGTTCTGTGACAGTCAGTATCATGATATTTCTGTCATTATCTACTCTATTAACTACTTATAGAGGGTGTTCTCTTCGTCGTGTCGTCTATACTCTTTATTGTACGATCAAGAACAGCCGTAGCGTACTCCTCCTGACTTTTTACATGTCCGGTTTATCAATACTTTCATAGAGTTTGATGGAAACAGCTCAGCTTATGTATGAAAATATTGATACACTAGTAATTTGAAAAAAAAAATAAAAGGGATTTGTGCCGCTCACGGAGTTCTTCACTGTACCAACATAATCATACTTATACGTAAACATATTTAACACTATTCAGCATTGTTGCAATCAATACAAATAAACGAATAACATTAACATAATTTACACGTAATTTTCCATAAATTATTTCATTAGGCAGATGACAGCTTAAAGGTCGATCATACATTTTTATTATATGTATAAAATATAAAATTACTTATCGGTCTTACAGAAAAGGAAAACATCATAAGGACAAAAATATAACACAATAATATACATAGTTTAGAGTAATCCGGACCTTATAGTCATGATGACCTCTTGCCCTATCGTTCGTGTCTCTACCACATGGCAAAATTACTTATGTCTCTCCCTACCCCCAAAAGGGTCAACAGGCTAGAGTTTATACTATGAAAACTTACATTGTGTTAGTAACATAGTTGCTTAATATTCTAAAACTTACACTATTAACATGATAAGTAGTTTTCAAATAATACTACTTATTTATGCTCGGAGTAACACTGCTGTAACACACGGTATACGCACAAATAATATCACTGTACATTACTAAAGTAACATTTGATTTCGAACTATTAATTATACAAACTATAAAATACAGCAAATATCAAGTTACCTTCATTACATTTGTCAAATGTTCAAAAACCAAAAATTCTAACTATTTTCAATTTACTCACTTTAAACTTTCAATAGTCAGAATATACTTGACTCTAATTCTGTCCTTCTCTGGTGACATACTCAACGAGCTAAATAGAAGTACAAATTACAAACTGCCTAGTTTATTCCAAAGTATATTGAATTGTACCTTTATTTACACGTCACCACTTATATGCCAACATCAAAACAATCGCGGCATTTCGTAGTTCTTTTTTTCTTTGTCGCCATCCAGCCAGATTCTAAATTTAAAAATCTGACCAGTCAGCATAACCACGTCTTGAGTTCATTCATAGGCAACAGCCAGACGTCTTCTCGGCCGTCGTCGAACAGGTCGCAGTACGCGTACTTCGACCCTCGTTCGGGGTACCTCAGTGAGCCCGAGGGACCAGTGAGGGGTGCGGGCGAGCGTCGCAGGACCGCTTCTGTACAGGAAGACCGCAGGGACGAACCCGAACCCATATCGCCTTATCTGCCTAGTAATAAGTAAGTGTATTTCTGCGAGCCTGTTTACTAAACGAGACAATATAAAAATATGGTAATAGAAGAAGCTAAGCGCAGATGGCGCTACGTATGCTTAACTATACCAATGAGATTAAGGAAATCTGACAAAATAACTTAGTGCAACAGTTCAGTTCTTGAGGTTTCTTCTCCATTGTCAATGACTATGACAATTCATTGCGGATACGGAATTATATTGATGAAAACATCTAATGAAATGAATCAATCAATCAATCAATGGACATACAAATATGTAGTTGACGAACATTTCTTGTATATTAAACAGACCCAGAGCGTTCTGGACTGCGTCGTGATAGGATTAATAAATATAAACATGTATGTAATTCTACGTACCAACAGTATACATTTTACAATTAAACGTTGTTAAAATGAATGAAGAATCAGAAAACTCTCATTTATAAAAACATCTATTCTGTACACAGCTTACCAAACCGTGACTTATAAAGTCGGTGTATTCATTAAATGAAGCTAAACACATTGTAAAAGAGTGTTTTTTTCCTAACATAATATTGTCTTCTGACGGATTTCTCTTCACTTAGGTGCTTACACGTGTAGTGTCGTTTGTGGGTACATTGACAAGCCAGGTCACAAGAGATGAAAACATTGCTTTTTAAAATAAATATTTATTTCTTTCTTTGTCATCCAGGTACAGCACTTTAGCATCGGCTAGAGCTAGTCAAGAAGTATACAAGAACCAGCCCGGGAGGATAGAGGACTATGTTCCTGGGAAGTCTTCCGTAGTTGATAAAGAAGCCAAACAGGTATTTAACGTCTTGTGTATTATCATTGCACTGTATTCAGGGAACCATTCTACCGGTCTTGCAAAAAACGCATTTACTACCTTTGGACAACTGACAATAAGTCCTCTTTGAAATATAAAAAACTCAAATTCGCATAAAAATCTTGGGTTATATGTGTTTTTTGCAAACGCGGAAGCGTTAGCGTCAAAACATATTATTATTCGCAGTTCACTTTTATTGGGTATCATCAGGTATCTCATTATACATGTCGGCGTAAATAAACAAAACAGTACATAACATAGTTTTTACTGTATCAATTCTATTTGGACTTTAGTATTTTTTCAGTTACTATTTGCAGGTTCGTAAGGTGGAAGGGAAAAACATAAAGCGACATTGTTGTAAATACAAATATTAATAAGTTCTACAAACATTCATTCGTTCTTTCATTGTATTACATAAACTTTGCAATAAATCTTTTCTTGTAAGTATGTAAGAAAGAATGCAGAATATAGTCACAGAAAAACTGTGGATATATGATTTACTTTTTTTTAAACTTGATTGTGATAAACTAAAGATCCAACGGAAAATTTAAGAAACTGAAAAGAAAAAAAGGAATCAAGTAGTTGTTAGACCAGAAATGCTCAAAATATCATCCAAAAGTCGCGAAAATTTAGAATATTAAAAAAGATGACAACTCACTTACATCCTTAATGTCACTTTAATTTTTCCGTTCCACCATTTCAAATTATTGGAGCAAATTAAATCTTCATACGAACGATTTGACTGTTCCCCGGGATATCACTACAATAACCAACTTATTGGGATAGTTCGATCACTTATCGCACAAATCCTATCATATATTTTGCAATTCAATATAAATTTGCAGTGTGTGTTTTAATTTGTAGACACCTAAGGACGTTTTCTTTCTTTTTCTAGTGGTGGGACGAAGTAATGGACATTTTCGATGGGGTACGCATCTTTTCCCATTCCTTTAGATTAATACTAACTAACACACATTAATCGTATAGAATAGTTGTATATTCAATGTGAAAATTGTTCTAACCCTGATTTTGTTCCTGTGAAATACAATCTTCTTTCTAGAATTTTTAACTCTAACATATTTTAATCTAACATTCTTTATTGTTATACGCAATTAACAAAATATAATTGAACTATTAACACAGTATAATATTCTACAAATTATGGTGTGTTTATAGTTTTTAGAAATATCAATCATTAATACTTTATACACTTGTTTTGAAAAACTGACCCTTTATCTAAAGCTATCCCACTCTATGCAATCAACTTTATACACATCTTCCATTTCTCCATTTCCACTTATCCTTACTGACAAAGGTTTTACTATCTATCACCTCACTAAAATCTTACGAAAATAACACTGTTATTCGATATTATGTCTAGCTTCAACATGCGATACTTAAATGTCAAAGCAAGACAAACTCGATAGCTCGACGTCTTCTGTAGGTTAACAATTTAACTAAGAACGCTAATAAGTAACGACATGCCTAAAGCTAAATATAGTAGTAATAGTAGTATTAGTAGCTAAATATGGACTAAGATAACTTTTGACAATACATACAATTGACATAATATAATAATCTGAAGATATTTCATACCATTTCTTATGTTAGTGTGTGCCTATCTCTCTTATAATTTTATGGCACAGTAGTTACTTGAGTTGTTAATCTGCAAGAGGCGTGGAGTGGTTGACTTCAGGCGGTAAATTTATAATTCGGTCATTCCATCCCTCTCATACTAACGGACCGGCAGTGGTTGGACGAGAACTCGCCTCTACCACCATACGCCACGTTACTCGCGAGAGCCATACAGAAGAGTGTAAGCTTCAACATAATATAAGTATTGGCACAAACACAATATATGTGAAGAGGTACAAACGGTGCAGGTACATTGTGGTTACAAGCATGTTATGAAAGAAATAGCACGGAATCAATGTATCTTTCATTGTTTCCACTATGTACCATAAACTAACTAGGGTGAACAAAGTTTAAAACGGACTAAATAATATAATTTGTGAATAAGTCATCAAAAAGCACCAAAATCGTCAGAAAGTCGTGAAAAATTGTGTCCGATTTGAGTCTTCTCAAAAAGAAACCGTCTTGTACCTTTTTACATTGATAAATGAGATTTTTCTTCGAATTGTCTTTTGTTTTTAGTAGTTTAAACAAAGGAACTGACTTACACAGACTTTTCTTTGGAAATTCTTATTCAAAGTCTAAATTCCGTTATTCGTTGTCTAGGTGTGTGAAAACGCATGCTAATATTATTAACAATTGTATGTACGTATACGTATTTAGTTATATCAAGTGTTTATTTATGAAACCTTACTTTTTATCTCCACAAACCGTAGTTACTGATCTCTGCGGCCCCCCTTTTTTTGATATCAAATAATTATTTATTTTGTATGGAAAATTATTAAAAACTTCTATTGTTATTTCGTTTTTATTCATATTTTGAATCTACAACTTGCACCAAGGATTCATCCCAAAAAACCTATTCTATTCTACATATATTATCTTCCAAAATTTCTTATTGCATGTTTGTCACCTCAACAAAACGTACTGAGTAAAATTCCTCACATTTATGTGTTATGTACGCAGCAATTATCAAGTACTACGTCCTTACCGCAAGCGTCGCCCAAAGAAAAGAAGGACCTCACCTCGACGATACTCTCTACATCCAATATGGCAAGGTAAATGTTTTAACACCTTTTGATAGCAAGCTGTTTGTTGTTGTTATAAATGTTACTGATGCAGATAGTTTGTTTAC
Organism: Conopomorpha cramerella; assembly: GCA_012932125.1. Lineage (NCBI taxonomy): Eukaryota > Metazoa > Arthropoda > Insecta > Lepidoptera > Gracillariidae > Conopomorpha > Conopomorpha cramerella. The sequence goes on along the minus strand of SJJU01000472.1, from coordinate 48,221 downwards.
AATAGTTAGTGACAGATATAAAAAACGTTGGTCACTTTAGGCACCTACTAAAATAAATAAAAGTATTGGAAAACGATGCATTTTATACGTTTTAGCCATCAAACAATTACTGCTTAAGACCTATATAGTCGGTCTCTACCTAAATTGAAATAGTGACAGTTTTTTTTTCTCATAACAACTTGGTTGATTCCCTAACTGAGTACTTTTATTGTTAACGTATGAATTATTTATAAAGGTTATTCCCACATCAAATAGCCTTAATGAACGAAATGAGATCATGAAATGCTCCATAAACATTTCTGATGCTCAATGCATCAATGATTGTTGAGAATAAAAATACATAGCGTGCCATTCTGATCTGGGATGTAAAAAGAATGCGTCAGCCTGTCTTTTTTCCTGGCATATCGTAGGAGCCGACTTTGAGGTTTGAAGATTTAGGTTTTTTCAGGCTATAAGCTAGCAACTTGTATTTGAAGGCCCATATTGACATTATTATTATGCTAAATGTGTACTGCATGTGTTCAAGAAACGACACTTATTTAAAACTGAACGACAATCTCAGAGCTCTGAAGGAGTCCGGTTACGAGTCCGACTCCACCCTGGTGTTCCGGCGGCGCGGCGGGCCGGTGTCGCCGCTGTCACCGGCGGAGCGCCGCGCGGCCTACACCCAGCTACAAGCCGGGGGCGAGCCGCCCTTAGCTGGTTTTAGATCACCGGCACCACAGCATCATGGTTAGTTCACTTACTGTCTCTAGTTTAACTACTAAGTGGGATTCAAGACAGAATGCTCAACCCTCCAGGACTTAGTCCAGTCGTCATTTATTGAGCTCTGGTCTATTCTGGTTACCGCTGTAAATCAGTGTCATATATAGTATTTATTATAACTTACATTTTGTAAAAAAAAAAAAAAAAGGTAAAGAATCTGGTGTACCATTCATACGAATGTTATTAGATATTAAAGTTAATTGTTTACTTGTCACAATGTAGCAACTCTACCGTATCGATGTTTTAGTTACACAGCAAGTGTCATCAATTTTGATAGACCGCTTTCTTTACCGAACGTACATATCTAAGTTTAAGTATTCAGTACTTGACTACCCCTTTATAATATACACTTTGCACTACCGAAGGCCCATTTGCTAGAACTGACCAGGGCCTAATACATCATGTCTACAAAGTTATGTCCATCTATATCTTTTTAAGGAACATGGAGTTTATGTATGTATGTATGTACATTACATAATGCATAAATTTTATAAAATGTACAAATCTGTTAAATGTACACTTTTGTTTTATGTTCTCTCGAATTACTTACTGCCAACATTGATGAAGTATGTTTCCACATAAATATGTTAATTTATGTTTTGGAAACGTGGAAATATGGTTCACATTAACAAATTTACAAACGCTCACGTGCCAACCGGCCGCTTACAAACTCAAGTGAACACTAATAGGTATAAATTACTAAAAATGAGCCTACTGATGTGCGCATGGTTTGATAAATAATATAATCGGTGTCGGTCAAATAATATATTCTAAGTAAACAACTAAGAAGAATTTTAACACAACAACAATAAAAAAATGGCGTAAATTAATCAGAACGGTGCATCCTATAAACTAAAGCAAGGTCATGGTCCACAGACCATATGACAATGCGGTTTGAAGGCCGCACTCAGTAATCACACTTTACTATATTGTGAACACTCTGTACCGTAGCTCAAACAATAATACACGCCGGGTAAGTACGCGTTCAATATTACAATTTCGTTCTGCATGCGCTCTGATTTCTGCTATATAACATCGGTGGTCGGTGCTCCAGACTGTCTGCAATAAAGGTAACTAGTACTTAGTGCATGAAAGAACTCCAAAACTAAACAATCACATACAACACTCTTGTAATAAGTTTTTCCCACAAGTAGTCACGATCATTCACAATTAGACGCAACGGCTTCAAAGGCACTTGGAACTTTGCAGGAGCACCGAAGAACACGTTTTATATCACAGCTAACAAGACCAGCGAGACGCAACTGAAATGAGATTGATGTTCCACAGACGAATCGGAAATAGAATACATACCGATATCGCCGACATTGACGAAGATAAGAGTTCACAAGAAAGCTCCACAAATCCATGAAGTGATTTGCTATCCGGTGACAAGCATAGAGACTGATTTTCAAAGAAAATTTAGAAAACAAGCGCCGTCATTCTTCAATCTCGAAGTCCCGAATAAAGTAGCTACTGACCCGCCGGCGCCACCAAGAAGAATTTCTTCAAAAGCGTCGCGAACCCTGAACTTGGTCACACATAATAGACCTCCGTCAGTATCTCCCAAACGAAAAGAGATTTCTAAATCACTGTCAAACGTTGATTTCCTCAAAGACAAGATTAGTAATAAGCTCAGCAGACAAAATACCCAGATCATATCTAAAAGCGTTCCTCTGAAAACAAAAATGGCAACAGAAAAATCAAAGAAGAATCGTGTTACATCCAGTTCGGCTCCGCCATCCATAGATAGGAAAGTTTCAAGTTCATACAAGAGTACAACCCATAAAAACTTTGATGCGAAATCATCTGCATCCTCTAGTTACGCGTCATCCAGAAGAACACTAACTCCAACTGAATATACAAATCCTATTCATACAAAATACCACAGTTCACCTACGCCTTCAGTAGTTATTGAAGGTGGAGCTGGCAGACGGACGCCAATATCCAATATATTGGATCGAGTTACTTCTCTAGATAAACTGTGGAGTTCAGAGAAAAGAAATGAACCACTTGATAAAGCGAAAGCAAAGGCTTCATTGACGAAGTCGAATGCCAACTCTACGTCTAGACTTAACTTGTCCCGTGTAAATTCAAAATCTTTTGCGAAACCTTTGTCGCCGCGTAGTTCTAACCGGGGAAGGGATATGTTGCGCACTGCAGAGAAATTTCAGAAACTTAAATCGGCCAATCATACTAAATCTACGCCGTGTATTGTGTCCAGTGTGAGTAAATTGTCGAATAAAGTTGGCTCTTCAGAACGACTGTCCCCTCACGCCAAATCAACATCACACGGAATATTGAATGCAAAGAAACAGTCGATAATAAAAACAGCTGTAGTCACCGATTTGAGAAAGAAAAAACCGGAAGTCATTGTTAGATCAAAATCTAATAGTAGCTCAAATCACAGATCCAGTCTAAGAAAGGCTAAAGACACGAGTAAGAAGGAGTCAAAGAAAACGCCGAAGTCAAAGTCTTCTAAAAAGCATTCATCATCTAGCAATGAATCTGATAATAGTAGTCAATTCGGTGTTGAGTCGACAAAGAATAATATTACAACGTATAAAAGAAAAGCTCTTTCGGCTAGGGAAATAAAAGCTACCAGAGACGCGGTAGTATCAGATTCCTTTTTTCAGCATTTATTCCTTGGAGGTAGCACTTCAACCATTAGGGAACACCCATCAATGGAATACGATAGTAGTGTACTGCAAAAGGCTAAAATGTTCCAAACGTATCCCCAAGAATACATAAGCTCTAAAACAGTGAACAGTTATCTAGTCCACAGAAAACCTGTTTCGCAATCTAGATTTAAAATATGGGATCGGTATCCAAGTCCTGTTCGTTCTCCAAGTCCGCGATCAGTATCATGGCCAGGCAGAATTAATCAGGAAGTGAGACGATTTGACAGCTTGTTGAAATGTAATGAATTTGGCTCTACTTCCTCCTTATGTACAGTCAGAAGCCGTAGTGAACCTCCTGAAAATCGGCTGTATTTTTCTCAGACAACACGCCCCAAATCACCAACAGTAATATTTCACAAAAAAGAAAAACCAAAAAGTAAACCCCCGAAAATGATATTTTCACAAACGTCTAGACCAGTTTCTCCAAAAATATTCCATAAAACGGTCCCTTTCAAGGTTGTTAGAAATCAATCATTGTCTCCAACAAGGATTATCTTTTCGCAAACAGTCCGCCCCATTTCCCCAGCAGTAAAAAGTCTTAAAAAAGTAAGTGAAAGCCTATTACAACAACCTGTGAACGAAAAAACGTATCCTACCTTGTACTTTTCTGAAACATCCCGACCTGTTTCTCCAAGAGTAACAAAAAAGTGTACAGACAGTATCAGTAGAAGCAATTCCGCTTCCCCTGTACGAGACCTGCGGTCGCCATCTTATCGCAGAATAAGCAATGTTCGTAATGCAAAAAATAATGGAGTACTGCGAACGAGAAGTGCGGGAGATGCCGATAAAAAGATAATGAAAAATAACCATCCTGTGAAAACTCAATCTCAATTAAATCTCTCAAGTTGTGATCCTGAGTACGATGAATATCTGGAAGACTTACAAAATGAATCGATTCGATCCGAAAGGTTTCGGGAACTAAATCGCTACTATACTTATTTGGAAAGAGTTGGTGAGTTGGAAAAAGCGACTTCTTCTTGCGATCTCAGGCATCGCAAAAAAGATGAAGAAATCATAGATTTTGACCGTTGGAAAAAAATTAGGGCGATCGAAAGAGCTGAAGAAGAGCTAAATAATCTTTATGACAAACTCAAACAGGCTCAAAGTGAAAAAGACTTTTTGTTTTACCCACGGGATGTAAAAGATTTTAGATGGAGCCACGGGAAAGACCGTGGGCTAAGGATAAAAGAAAAGTCCGTCGAAGATTTAAAGGATCAATTCCAACATCCTTATTATGAAAGTTGCATTGACTTTGAACTACCGTCATTAAAAGATCATTACAAACCTTTATGGAGAGGAACGAGTGTGGCCGAAACAGCTTTCAATATCAACAGAAAAAATGAAACGCAGAATATAAAAGAAAAGAAAAAACAATCTTTTGTTAGTTTATCCCAGGACACCACACTTAATGAACTCAGGAAAAAAATTGGCTTAGGTAATCACTTGTGGAGTAGTCTATCTATTGATCAAGTTAACGCTTTGAAAAATCAACTGAATGCAATCTATAGTAAGGAATTAGAAACTAAGGCAACTAAAGATGCCGACAAATTTACTGTGGATGTCAAAGACAACAAATACATAACACCTCAATTGCACGTCAGGAGTAATTCCTTAATATCTACGCCTTCTTCTCCGGAAACTGTAAAGGAACTGAGTAAAGCCGAATCAATAGCAGCCATATCGTGTCCTATTACGTCAGTAAAAGAACTTAAAAACAATGTTAACAAAATTCAGATGAGCCTAAGCGAAAATGAGAAACGGAAGATATCGCAAAATTTGAGTAAAGAAGTTATGGACAGAGTGAAAAAGTTTGAAAACCCTTCTCCGGTTCCGCTTCAACAAGAACTTGAAGCTGCCACTGGAACCGAATTTACTTCTAACAATCATAGAGAAATTATGCCATTGGAAGCACAAACTTGTCAAGAAGCACAGTCTGACTTGGAAAATAATAACCGACATGTTGTTTATCCAAAAGAAAAGACAGACGTACCTCAACCCTCTTCTGCTAGTGAAACAGAAACAGGCAGTTCAGATATTTCAGGAAGAACAGTTATATACAGGGGTCCTAAAAAGGAGGTTCAGAAGAAAGTAGAATATTTTGAATCTGTCAAAAATAGCGCGGAGCCCAAAGTAATTTACCACGCTAGAGAAGATTCTGACGAAAAACAAAATCAAAATATTCGCACTTCCCTCATAGATGATTCAGTATCGTCAAAAATAAAAGACAGCTCTACAAACATAATGCAATCTCAATCATGTACAAACATTAAGGAGTTGTTTGGCGAATCTGAAAAAAACAAGTTTCTGTCGTTACCCCCAAAATCTGTTCAATATTCTCGATCGCCGTCGCCGCAATGGTCGCACGCAAGCTCCCGCCGCAGCCCCGGGCCGGAGGCACGAAGCTCGAGCGCCGAGTCGGTGGTTCGCAGCCGCAGTGTATCCCCGTCGCGCGGCCAGTGGCGCGCCTGGCTCACGCTGGCGCGGCCCGGCGAGGTGCGTCGCCTGGCGCGCCGCTTCGACTCTCCAGCCACGCTGCGGCGCCACCGCAGTGACCCTGAACTTAACCACAACATGCTCCGAGCTTGGCCCTCGAATGAACGACTAACTTCCAAACGACCTACAAAAAGGAATCCACTCCCAGTAGCACGCGTCCCTCTTCGACCAGGAAACAGATTTATGCCACACATCGACATAATATCGAAACTCGCTGCTCTCCGGAGAAGAACCGCTCCTCGATCGAAATCTGCCGAAGAGACACCCGAATGTCGCCCTGGAGAAGTCGAACGAATAAGACGTAGATTCGAAGTTATGTCACTTTTGGGCCAGATTTATGTATCTGCACCGGATATGACGGAGCTACACGATATGGCTCCTTATTTATCGGGTTCTTGGATAGCGCATCGTTATCCAAATCAAAGCGACAACAACAAATCAATCCAAGATCCTTCCCAACTTGTATTTGGGCGAACATCGCCCGTGCGTAAGGAACCGGCCAAACCAAAAGCCAAGAAAGGGTCTGTAAAACTGAGTTCTATTTTAAAAACGGAACCGGAAAGTAAAGAATTCGATCCTAGCATCCACCGGCCGGCAAAGCGATACGAACCACCTCGCGCGCCGCCGCGCCCTCCGCCTGCCAGCTGGCCGCAGCGCCTCGCGCCCTACATCACGCAGACAAGACACACTGTCACATTCCAAGGTTAATTTCATTTTACTACTATATTACTCATTGTAATTATACTTTCAATTGTATTTGTTTAGTTTTGGAGCAAGCTGTACATACCTACATGAATACCGAATTATTGGTACTCGTTACGGACCTACCCTCCACCAGCTTTATGTATTTGCGTGACTGCTCTACTTTTGTCAACATCGCAATGAATGTCGTGAATAACTCGTTGATTTATGAACTAATGCTTCTTTGGTTCTAACGATTATCAATAAATCTGTATGTAATTATATTATTATCTACTAAGACGTTAGGTAGCTGATCGCCCTATTTTGTTCCAATTCACTAGAGTCGGATTCGGCACCGCAACCACCACGCCGGGCTCCTAATGGCAGTTTATCGGATACAGGTAAGTTGCACCACAAATTCATACATTCGCACAAATATAGGTACCTACTTATTTTAATAGAGTGAATAGTGTGTAATTTTATATTAATAATTTTAAGTAGGCACCTACATACATTTCCTATTGCCTGCACATTTTATACTAAAGTACAACATTTAGAAAATATGATCGTAACGTATGTATGTACGTAACCTAATGAACTGCTCTATTCTACTTTGGCCTAATACAGGGGAACAGTTAATTTATTTCATTCCAAGTTACTTTCCTTCCGAAACCTCTCATGCTTAAAGAGAACTAAACATAATTGAGCGTATATGTGTGTGAATAAAAAAAGATCACAATGGTCTTTGTTGAGAATACAATTGGCGCCTTTAAGTTATTCGTGTGGCCACCTCAGTCTCATATGGTCTTTGCGAGAGCGCGCGCAAGTTTTAACCGATGACATCATAAATCAGTCGAGGCTCCGATTACCGATCAAGATCATCTCATTGTGCCGCGGTATTGGTGTACATAATTTGTTTCGGTTCTGTTTCCTCGTCAGTGACGCCCAAACTCGTCGGGTCGGTTTTTTCTCGCTTCAAATGTAATGTTGGAGGCCTCAGTTCAACTCGCGTTGTTGTGTCTGCCGAAACTCGAATAAAATACTGTCTCATTGTTACAAATTTATACGAAGCTGCGAAGTGCACTTATCTACTGATAAAGTTTTATTATCACAACGGATTTGTTATCGGGTCTAGTCAAGTGTTTGCCTCTCCTCGGTACATTCTGTTAAGAAACGTGGATTTCCTGCAAAAATGAGTATTCAAACTAACGATTCAAATAATGTCAGTGCTAATAAAGAACATCTTGAAGACGACGGATTTTTTAGTGATGTGCCAAATACAGGCTCGTTATCAAAATCGTTACGTGCGATGAACAAATTCGTCAGAACTAATCTGTTGTACGAGGATGTAGACGACCACGATGATAAAATTGACAGCGCTTATTTTTCAAAAGAAAGCAGTCCTCAACATTCCGAATCTAAATGTGACTCTGAAAGTATGAAAAGTGAAGGTTCTTTCGATAAGAAATCTCCTGCACCGGAAGATTGTACAAAGAAGGACTTATGTTTAAATAATGTCAATATTTCTACCAATGCTGAGGAGCAAGAAAACATTGTTAGTAAACAAAATAAAGATAAAGACGGAAAGCCAGTTAATGTTTTAAAGAAACCCGTTCCACAAACTCGCAATCATCTTGTTCAGTCACTGGAAGATTTAAGCATAAAATCGACTGCACAGCCGCAAGTACCATTAAGGCTAAAGTGCACTTTAAAAAAGGAAAACCGACATTCAGTTCACGACACCGACTGGTCTAACAGGACTAATGTTTACCCGGACGTCTACGCTCCGTTGCCTTATAGTAAGTTGCATTTTATTATTCCAAAAACGTACTTATACTTACAGCCCAGTAAAACGAATCCTTAAAGCATTCTTTTACAGTCAATATCGGGCCCCTTTAAGTCCATGACAGTTATTTATATAATTGTATATTAATTTGCCTCGTTTGTTGGTCTTTGACTAAAATAAAACTTTATTGTGAGTTCAATCAAAACACCAATTGATTTCTCAGCTACATAGTGGTATTTTTTTGTACATTAGTTGCTTAGTCGTCGCATAACATTTCAAATACCTGTCTACAAATACTTACCTACAATAACAACACAAAAAAAACGAAAACTTTTTTATAACAAAGCTATATACATTCTTGACACTCCCCGATGCACATCAATACGTGAAGTTTCCCTCTCTATCGAAAAAAACGTCATTCAATTGATAACGCGCGGTTCAGCAATAAAGTAGACAAGTGTAATGACACCATTTGTGACTTTGGCACGGTTTATCGGTCAAGCAGCGGCGATTGCGTCACGAGTTGTTGCTTCAATGGTGAGACGTCACAGCGGTTATGGCGGGAGTCGGATGGTTCGACAGCCGAAGAAAGTGGTGGCCGCTGCAGTCGGCGCCGGCCTCACTAAGTGACATCCACGTCTCTCATTGACGCGTGATACAGTGCCGTGCAGTGTTTACCCGGGTTGTGCTAACAATGGGCATCTTGAAACAAATCAAAAAGATCACCGTTCACGGTTTGTTACTTGTCCTACATATTTATGTTTTTATTTATCTATACACCAACAATCACGTTGGGTTAAATGCATTTTGGAGTATTGTGGGTATAGGATATGTAAGCTGAAACCGCTGTGTTAGATAGTTATTATTTTATCACGACTACCAACAATGTCGCGCCATAAAATTCACATGATAAGTGATTCATGTAGGTATACAGTTTACATGCTATATCTATAATTATACAGTATTTTATGCGTACAATGTTCTGAAGAAATTATTTAAAAGTTCAAGTAATGTAGAAAATTTCGCAGGTAGAGTGTAATAACCTGATACTGTAAAGTTTCAAAATTGGGTACAAGAGAAGAGTTCGTAGAGATAAGAATACGATTAGTAGAATGTACATTCCTTGATAGACAATAACAAGACATTTTAAGATAAGAAATAATATTTGTAATGTACGACCTAGTTTACAAAATTTCATTCTATATGTGAGACAAAGTAGTCTCAGACTGTTTTTAATGCAGCGTGCAATTTGCAATGAATTTACATACGTCAAATGTAGATATATAATTCTTGTATCGCGGTGTGTGTTGCCAAACTCCCCTGAAATGGCTGCACCAGGTATATGGAATTTGAAATGTTGTATGAAAACCGGCCAACATCTAGTTTAAATACCTTTACCAGCCATTTTTCTTCCAAAACACGGCGTACAAAAGCTACCGGGGTGCGAAAGGCATTATAGTAGCACACCAATACCATGGAAAATAAGCATTTACCGGGACAACCAGTCACTTGATATGATATAACTTTATATATATAATTATTATTGAAAATTTACGCAATACAGGGCACTTTTCGGAAACATTAAGCACTCCAATGTTACTTGAGCATAGTTTCCACTCTTCTATACAAACGAGACAACAGTGGGTCAAACGTTACTTGAGTGGTTTATGTCAGTGAATATTTTTTGCCGTTTCTAAACACGGGTCTGAGTCTCCGAACTAAGACAATGTTTCTCTCAATCAAGATAAATCATTTCCATACTAAAGAATGACAATTAGAAAACAAATAAGTGTACAAAATTGCCAATATTGTGTATTATAAATCAAACCTTATACTACACATTGTATCTAGTATAGTGTCTATCGAAAATATATTTTTACAAAAAAATAAACAACCCGACGAAGAGCCGTACCTACGTACAAATACAATACAATTCTTATTTCGGAAGTGCTAATTTCTAAATCACCTATGAGTAACGTATAAGGCGTAAAGTACTGATTGAAACCACAAATAGTACACTTCTTTGTACTATTTATTTGCCTTTACGTTCTGTTAGAGAAACCTTTCCGTCCAGTAAAACTTGACATTTCGAGTCCTAAAGTAATACTGAAAATGTGTTTCGTATATACCAAGTGTCCGTTCATAGTTAACGAATGAGTAAAGAAAACACTGAGTTTACGTGGGCAGTGAAAGTTTTGCGCGTACTTGGTACCTATTTACGTTAGTCTAACTGATGTCGTTCCTACTTTGGTAATATGTATATGTTCAAAACCTATTGCATTTACAAAATGTTATAAATGTTTAGCGGACCCCTGAGATATTTTCCTATATAAACTATGAATATATATTTCGAATAAGTATAATTATCCCCGTATTTTTCTACATTTCTTCTCCTCACCATAAAAACCCCCCAAAAAACAAATAAAAGCAAAATCAGTACCGTGGTACCGGTGGTGAGCTTGTCTCTGGTTATAATCAACATATAAATTACGAAATGAGTATTCTAAGAACGTAAATTATTTTACATGTAGCCTTATTGTTCCTTTTTCCCTTTTTATTTTTGACTATGAGTATTATTATATTCAACATGCTCTCTTTCTTAACATGTCTTGAAAATTGTTATATCATTAGGATTTAACGTATATACAATTTTCGTGTACAATTATCTTGATTTATTCCCACATTTTCTATTCAGAATTGACCACTGTTGTTGTGCCGAACATGTAATTATTTGGCCTAATATTATCGGAACGCGATTATGCTTCAATATTATTTCCATAGCACAGTAATTATAGCTCAAAGGCTCATTTCAAACCAAAAATAAATTACCTTGTCGAATTCGAACAGACTGCAGGCTATATTCGAAGATTACTTGTAGATTACATACTTAAAAATAGGTGTATCTTATGAGTTTTTTATATGAAAAAAAAATACAATCAACAATTGTAATATTTTTCGCACAATGCATTAAAAACTATAAATATTACGTCAAGATCAATTGTGTACTTATCTGTAAATGATGTAACCTGTATTGGATGGTACTCGATAACTTTTTTGAACATTTTAAGAACTCTATCCAAATTGGTTTGTTTTGTGGTCGTGAGGTATTTTATCTCACGTTGCCTCATATAAGACTTGAAATTATGTGCAGACACTGTCAAGTACAAACTGCATATAATAATTGAATCTAGTACTTTTATAAAGATTTATATAAAAAATGGCATCTGCAGGTAATATTAACTAGCGCTGTCACTGCAAAAAATCTCGAAAAAAAATGTGAAACCCTAATTTTATACGATTACAGAATATTCTGTGGCATTTAGACAGGTAAGCAATATGTCTCAAATTAAACGTATTTTCTTAAACGCAAGAATTGATCCCTTATGAATGAAATCGTGAAACGTTAAGTACCTGACATGCTATTTGTCGTCGAATATCAACTTAAACCAGTTTCGTCAAATTATGCGTATACAAAACCAGATTTACAAAATGTCGTAACTTTATTCGTAACTCCATAACTATACTGGATTGCCTGTTTATTATGTATAAAAATGCCTTTCAACAATATCCTTTGGTGTTGTACCGAAGGACTGAATGTATTTAATTTTGTATTTCTATTCTTTTGCATAATGTATTTTTTTTCACCCCCTTTAATAATGTTCTTATATCATATCATTTTCTTATAGTAAACACTTTATGAATGACTTATACGCTTACGTTGCACAAAACTTTACTACTAAAGTCATCGTACTTAACACTTTCGCCGACACCCGATTTAAGACAATACATTTTTTATTGTTCACAGGCGGGATGTGTTCACGAAAGTGTTAATGTTTGGCATAAACTTTAATGTAGAATTATACATATAATATGTATCGATTTGTTGGTCTTTCCTTTTATATTTACTACACGACCATACAAAAAGGTGTAAACAGAACCGTATTGTGTGTAGTACGTAACACACACTCGTAATTACGTAAGTCTTAAATCAAGTGTTCACTGCGATGGTCAATACACATGCTCTTATGTAATCCAAGTGCGAAAAGATTTTTGTGTCTGTTTGTGTAGGTAGGTACTTAAAACAGCTCAGAGCTGAGCTTCGAAACATTTCCCGTCTTACACAACTCCATGTGTGTAGTAACTTTTTCTATTGCTATCCTTTGCCAACACAAATAAAAAACAAATTACTTTTGCAAAAGTATTTTTGTATTAATTTGAGACCTAGATTTAGATAAATGCTGACATTTCTAGCTTACTTCATCATAGGTGGTACCGTACTTAACTTTTGCAAAATATTACAAAAAATATGACGAAGCTTGAAATAATTTGACTGAACTCAAAGCCTTTTGTTTATTTCTAGTGTCTTCCAGTCGTTTGTTTATTTGTACAATGGTCAAGTATTTTGCTCACTTGAATAGCCATATGCTGTGTAAGCACGTGATGGACTTTCGTGAAAGTTGCCTACGTGAGCAGCCTCAAGGGCCTGCGCTCATAATCATATGGACTTTATGTCAGTTATTTGTTAGCTGTTTGCGGCAAAAACGAAAGCTGTAACGTTAACCATAAACGTGCCTCGTAGTTTCTAAAGTTAATGGTGGATAGCTCAATAGATACAGATAGTAATGGTAAATTTCACTCCATCTAGCTGACTAAACAGTCACTGAGCTGTTGAAAAGTAATACTGCGTGTAAAAGGACCCCGGGCAATGATCTTAGAAACGATGTTGGACTCATCAGTATGAACAACTTTTACTATGGCGACTATGAAAGAAAATAAAAGTTGTTCATATTGACGAGCCCAACAACGTTTCTAAGACCATTGCTCGGGGTCCTTTTACACTCGGTATAGCTGGCTATCCTTACTTTAATATTATAAATCGGAAAGTGAGTTTGTTTGTTTGTTTGTTCCGCTTTCACGCCGTAACTACTGAACCGATAGCTTTGATTTTGCATACGTAAAGCTAGAAGTTCGGATTAAATAATAGGGTACTTTTTATCACGGAAAAAAATTATATTCCCGAGGGAAACTTAGATTTTTCCGTAGGAATGACAAGTTTTCTTATAGTTGTCCTTTATACTGCAATATAACCGAAGTCCATGCGGGCGAAGCCGCGGGCGGATAGCTAGTATTTTTATATAGTGTTTTTACTGTTACAATTGCATAGTATGATTGCATATTATAAAACAAAGTAGCCTTCCGCTGTCTGTCCCTATGTACAAAAACTTCGCAACGGATTTTGTAGCGGTTTTCTTGAATAAATAGAGTGATTCTTGAGGAAGGTGGAGTGAAGGGAGGAATTTGTATAATACATGCATATAATTGCAGAGGACCACTGCACATTGTATATTGGCAAAACAGCGTTTGCCAGTTCAGCTAGTTTTTAATGACAAGGAAGTCGTAATAATTTTCCGTAGCTAATAACCAAACCAGTTCCAGGGCCTTAATATCTTTTAGCGATCTGCCTAATATTTAGTAGGTAAGGCAATGATGTAAAATGTCACTGAACAAGTTTGTCGATCATCATGTCCACGTTACGTGTAATGTCGTAATATATAAGCGGCCGAGTGACCCCGGCGACGACTGCAGCCATGGTGTCTGCCACAGACTCGCCAAGCACTTTCACTTCTTAAATAAAAGTGAAAAAAAAGGTCCGCGAACCTACGTCCATTTTATAAATCAGTCATGGTGACAATCTCACTAATTGACACGGCTGAAGATACCTGATCTTTGACTGATCACTCGCAAACTGTCCACAGCGACAAAGTAATTCTGCACAGTGAAGTTCAATTTGTCCCATCCAGAACAATGAAAGTTGTTTCCGACCATTTACGTCTAATTTACCAATAAAAAATACCTGTTAATCTCACACTTACTTGGTAGATTAATATAAACAACCGAAAGATTAATGTGTGCGATCTTATTGTAAAGGTCAGATGATAAATTATTGTGGGCATTGAATAGACACCTGGTCCTATTGTGTAACACTTAAGCATTCTCGATTGAAAAGAGATCATTATCTTTTAGTTACTTCATCGGATCGTAAGCTTCTTAGATAATCAACAATTGATTACAACTTGCACTCTTGAAACAGTATTTGTACAAATGATTGTACGCTGGGGACAAAAGATTTTTGTCGATTTGTACATTGTTGATAGCTCCACGACTACCCACTATGTACCGATATTCGGTAATTTCTCGTAACTATTACAAAAAAACTTTTTAGCATCCTCGTGAATGACGGCAGGTAGTCCGCACGAAGCAATACTGACTGACCACGAAATGTAACGTGAAGAGTAATCAGAATTCAGCAACAGCAACTCAATCGAAACGAAACCGAGTTGATGAAATCGAAGATAAATTAACCGATGGAAAGCGACTTTTGTCTCAACATGCTAATACTAAGACCATGCGTGAATTGCGCCATGCAAACAAAGATCAATTTCTAATGGTAACGTAGCCTCTGGCGAAACATCTCATGAAATTCAAGTGTATCAGATCGAGAAATCGTTGTATTTCAAAGTTTGCATCATACTCAAAACAAATAAGCTATAATAATTTATTTTTACGTGTATTGCCCAATAGCAACGACACACGCATGACGGATATATTTGACGATAAAATATAACAAATTATGGCCTTCTACAAATGCACTGTACTATTATTTTTGCTTAATTCTATACTGTTGAAAACGAATGTTACATATTTTTTCAAAGCGGAATATTGAATATAGGAGCAACGTTGATAATAATAAAATTAATAAAGAGGTGGATTAAGATTATTAGTAAGCAAAGTTATTCACAGCTAACGTTCGAATGTCACATTTTTAGACACAAAGTTTTCATAAAAGAAAAAATCAACTGTTTGTGTCTTATTAAGCCTATAAAACCAAAGAGTTTTGCGTTTATACAGAAAATATTTCTACTACTTCTTTCTGTATATTTTGATAGCAAAGTACTTTGTTCTCAGTATTTCTCATCGGAGAGACGTCACAACTATGACCTATACCACTAAGCACTAAGATAAAATCCAGGGAAAATTAAATTACAACCGAAGACTTAGCGTCTAATGGTTGAGTACTTGGATCTGCAATCAGGATGATGTGAGGTCGTGACTTGCTGTATTAGGCGTGAACCAATGGGTCTCAGCGTATGTACGTTATGCAACGCAACGTGAAGAAAAACATCGCGATGAAAACACAAGGTGTGTGGACACTAAAATCATGGGCATTTGCCCAACAATCCTACGCTTACCATGTTTGGAGAAACCGTGAAGTTAATTTTTGACAAGTTAACTTACGTATTAATGAACTTTGCAGAGTCTCCACGCCGGTACGTGGAGAGCGACGTGAACATCCACTACAAATGTCCCGTGAGACGGGACCCACTGCCGCTGGTGCCGGAGCGCGAGCTCGCCCGCCAGCAGGCAGAGCATATGAAGCGACTCTACCGAGAACAGAAACGGACCAAGTACTTGCAGGTACGTTGCCGAATTAACACGATTGACGCGATGGACGCAAGTAGGGACAAGGAGTATAAAACTCAACCGAAATTCATTGAATCCAAGTTTGACAGAGACATAACTGTTTGTGTTTCTGTCGCTGTCAAGTGTTTTTCAATGAAAATCTTTGGTGATAAATTTCACCCAAATTCTCTGCCGTCTCTCAAGTTGCAATTTTTGACAGTTAAAATATGGGACGGCTGTCAAAATCATCTTGAGAGCTTACTGATTGAGAAACATTTAATATTATGGGTATTAAAGAATTAGGCCTGTGTTTGTATTGTGACAGACTTTATTTTTGTTTCCAATTCGTACTAATACGAGCAATAGCCAGTAAAGAACTCCTGCGTGTAGACAAGGGAACATTCTTCAGCTAGAATAAAATAATGTTCTAAATCTTCTATCGAGTTATAATTGCTGCTATCTGTCTTTCAATTCTTTGCAATTATAATATCACGAAGACAATTTCTTCTATTGCATGATTTGTTATCTTATTAAGATGCCACAATTCTGTAACCATTTCAGTTTTCTTATTACCTACTCCTAACTCAGCTATTTGAACGATTTTATTTTCGGTTCGATGCGATCAACGTTAACGAATCGATTTCTAAGTACACAAAGCCTACCTCACGCACGAAAATCATGAATGGCAAATATGGATAGCAAATTGTAGTGTAACTCGAAGCTGCGTACTGCCAACAGTCACGAACGACCTTGATCGATTCCGCATATTCACTACCGACCTCAATATTCTGCTATCATGACTTCTGCGAACGACTCCCAACACATGAAGTTGAGGAATTTACCTTTTTACCTAAGTAAATTTAAAAAGTAGATCACTTTGTACGGTGCAGAGTTCAATAATTAGCCTGTCACGAGTCAGTCATTCACTTACAATGGCGTAATAAATAATGGGCATATTTGGAGAACATCTCCAGTAGGTATCCGCTTGTTGTGAGAGTCAAACTTATAATGGTTTCTGTAAAGCACTCGTAGCCGCCGGTAGTCTAATCCAGTTACCACAGACGACTGACTAGCCGTTTAACACGCAATGCAGTTTGATCAATACTATGTCCCGAACAATTACAGTAATGTGAACGTTGCGCTATTTTGCGTACGGACGCACGCGAGTGATGCACACACGTGGTTTGACTTGAGCAATTATTGTGATAGTACGTCTAGTAGGTAAGTTTGACTTCGGAAGTGTTTAAAGCGATCGATGGAGCGATTCATTGGCACTTTTTTTTTCTCGTCCAACTACCACTCCATTTTATTTACTTACAGTGTTTTTTCTTGATTGTAGCTATTTTGTTTGTAAGGAATTTGAGACACTTTGCGGTCTTTGGGATCGCGGTGTCGTTGTCTGCGGTTTCTGTTGATGTTTCCGTAAATAAAAGAATGATAAGTATAATAAATATGTTCAGTTACCTATCCCGCGTTATAGAGACCTGTTGTTTTATTGTTTTTATAAACATTTTCAATATTATTTTGTAGAGTTAAACAAGCACCTGATTTCAATGGTCATAGTGTATGGAAGGCCCGTCCATATGTACAAAATCCTAAAACACATGTGCCTAGTTTGAAAAATCTGTGATAAAATTTCTAAACAACGGAAGTGCTAGTAATTGGCCGGATGTAGGTACCTACTCGCTTACCCAGGCATGGTGCACCTTGTCTAACAACATCGATATAAGCTCTATGACTATTGTAATAGAGTATAAAGTTAATATGGATGGTCTCGCACGAGCAGGTGGGAATGTGAGCATTTCACTCGCTCTCAGTGAAAACGGCGTGATTTCTGACGTTTCACTGTCCCGCTCAGACGTGAACCAAGATTAATACGATACACATGCAAATGACCTGCATCTATGAAACAATGGAAATGATAAAGCAAATAAATTCCATAATGAATATGATTGTAATTTACATCTCACCTACTTTCTAGAACACGTAATATTGTTTTAAGAAACCGTGAAAGAACAACAAAACATAGTACCTAATGTGTAACAAATCGATGATCTAAAGAGTATTGTTGTCTGTAAAAAAGTGAAAATTAACTGTTATTTACTTTAAATATTCTACTGAGTATATTGATAACTTTGTAAGTTCTCCGTTTACAATGATTCGGGTACTTTGCTGGCTCTTAACATGAGTAATTTCATATTTACAGTTATAGATTACTCCCCTCAGCTTTACATCCGAAATAGCACTCCGTGCTTGTGTCAGTGTATTCACGCCTCGTGAGCACACGAACTCTTTTATATGCGTCACGGCCAGCAAATTTCATTCGAAAAATCAAAATCCATAAGCATTTGAACAAGTCCTAAAAAATGTATGGAATTTCGTTTATCGCTAATGATATCAACAGATCGGCATTCTCGTAGTATACAAGTCAACAATGCCGTCTTCAAAACCTGCTCCTTATCGACCTTGACTCAGTATGGTGAATCAGTGTACAACTTTAGCAATATTATGTTAACTTACTACTCTGTTGTGTATTTTATCAATGGTCGTGTCGTAATTTTTCGTTGAAATTTAGGCCTTATGATGTGTGTAGTAAGGTGGGTGTTGTAATTAGAAGCCGTAGTAAATAGTAGTTTCACGCAGCCTAGATATTCGCTCAGTGGCTGTACTCTCGCTGGTGTGGTTAGATTAGTGTCAATCGGCTCACGCGGCTGTTCGCAGCGCTGTCATCAGATTCTATTCAAAAATCGACACACAATTTGTATCTTTACTTTTTTTAATAGCACGATTCAATAGTTATGTGGATGGTGATTTAACGCGTTGTGAACCGCGTAACAGTGCAACAATCCATTGCATCATACCTAAGACTTGTGTTTCGCTATCGGATAATTACTTTACATGAAAATGAAAACGGTTGGTTTGAAATTTTTGTTTTAGCATAAGTGAAACAGTCAAGCGCCTGTTTATGGCTGGAGAAATCTTCTAACTTTTGCTATAAACTACAAGTACATTGTTTTTTACACATTTTGTTTTTGAGGCACCTGTCACAAAAATAGACGAAAATAACACAGCTGTTTTGTCACGGCTGATTTACAAGTACCTATAGAACAAATACCTACCATTCAGTCTTTGGCTTAATATTACCAGTAATATATTCTAGGTAGGTATTGGTATCCGCTTTTGTAGGTAACTAACAATCCAGGCGCACATTTCTTGTTTGATTGACACTTGCCATTATTCCAGGACCTGAACGTAGATCCTTCGGATATTGATGCATTTGACGCGTCCATAAAGGTGACAGTTTTTATCGAAGTGTGATTATGTTATTGAATCTAACCAATGAAATTGAACAACGTTTTGTATCGACTTAATATGAAAACACTGTCATACGCTATTTACCAGGCTTAACTCTTGTTAAATGACATTTAGGAAAGACGCTTTGCATGTAATTACTATGCTGTTACAACTAATAACTATGCCAGGCTGAAATACATTATTCTGTGTGATTATTTTAATTAATTAAAACAAACTAAGAGCTATGTAAAAAAAATATATTCATGTGACGGTCTACGTTTGAAATAAAAATGCCTCTGTTATTAAAACAATATTGTGCAAAGACCCTATTCTAAGAAAAGTTACTAGGATTATTCCTAAAATTACCGACCTTATAACAAAAATACGCTTGACAAAACTGTTATTTACATTTAACTTACATACAAATTAAAATTCCAGGAGCTGCAAGACATGCAAAACCGTCGTCACCAGGACAACTTCACACCCTCCCAAAAGAACATTCTTCCCCTGAACCGATACGACGAAGCGTCCAAAACTGTCGCGCGCGCCCTCTACGCCTTCAACGGGCAAACGCCCAGAGAGCTCAGCTTCAGAAAGGGTGACTACATCACAGTGAGGCGGCAGATTGACGCCAACTGGTACGAGGGTGAACTTCACGGAAGAATTGGACTGTTCCCTTATAATTACGCTGAGGTAAGACACTACCCTTTTATAAACAAACGCGCAAACAAAGGTTATTACAGGTTTACTGGAACTGTTTACCTATTCCGTATTTGTTAGCTTATTTCATTCAACTGTCAGCTTTACTTGAGCTTGGAATATCTTCGGAATGGTACTTCCGCCACTAGTAACACTTAGGCCCTTATAATATCTAGTGAATTATTATTTGTACAGAAGAGACCACAAATAGTTTTTGGGTAATCGGATTGGAGTTTCCTGAGATCAGATATAATTGGAGGCATGACAATAATATTCCAAAAAAAACTAAAATGGAATATCATATCTCATGTTCAGAGAAAAAAACGACTCTGATAATCAATTAAACGAACACATTGTTCACTTATAAATGCCGCTAATGCAAATATTTGACGTAGGTATGTTAAGTGCATGTTTACAAGAAAATGTTAGCAATGTGCATACCGCGCATTCATTCCGCACTTTTCGCTTGTGTAATCGATAATAAGTAGGTAAGTGATAGGAGTAATAACATCGGAGATGATTCGGTTTACAAAACTTATAATACGTATAACGTGAACACACTCCAGTGAAAGGCAGCATTTCAAGTGAAAATAATAACTCTATTTCGTAAGAAATTCACTAACTTGATTCCATCAGAAAAATGCAACGGTTATGATAACACGAATGCAGTGGTTCCTATCCTTACGTCGGCTCTACTCAGGTACATTCATAATCACGGAGAAAGTCTCTGTAATTACGGTCATTGGAATATCAAATATCATGGTCCGAGGTAACCTCGCGGTGTGCAATTATTAGTCGCCGATCGGGTTTGGTTTCCTATCATTAGATACGGAATTACGATATACACTGCGCCCATTCCGTAAGTGAATTTCCGCTGCAATCGACCCTTGTTGCTATAAATCTTGTAGTGCCATTTGCAATTTAGAGCATCCTGAGTTTGAGCCACATTTATAGCTTGTGGTTATTGACGATGGTGAAAAGAAGAATACGTTTTGCTAATAATGTTATTCTGAGAAAAGCACTGACATCTTCTCATCATCATCATCTTTCATCTTGTTACGTTCCTGACACTTGAATATAATCAAATAGTACCTTTATTATTCGTACAGAAAAGTATTTTGTCACTGTTTTTTTCAACACCATGTGTATCTAAGTATACAGTATATGTAAGTCAAATTGAGTTTTTGTGTTAATTAATTATTACTGTACACACTCTACTTTATCTACGTAATTTCTAAAGAGATTGCTTTGACAAAAAGTTTTAATTTAGTACTGTACTGTAGTGTGATAGTAAAGCTGTCAATAAAGTACTGTACTGTAGTGTGATAGTAAAGCAAAACAAAATAATGTCGTATTGTGGCGTAACACAGACCGTTGAAGCTAATGAACAGATTGCTTGCATAGGAACCCATCTCATTTGCTCTGATGTAACTTGAGCTTGGACATGAAGGAAAGAATACGAAACGCCAGCTCTATCAAAAAAAAATGCGGTAGAGCTTACTATGATCATGTCATGTCTGTTCAAACGCAAAGGGAATTCAACGTAATCTTATGACTGCGTATGACGTGCTGGATGCAAACATTTCAATTATGTTAATTTGCCGATTCGTCTTAACAAATCAACAATATCTCCCTGTAAAAACCATAGATACGTTCTCAATTCGGTCCACTGTTTGTACATAATCAAATGTATTGTACATAAATGTGTCTCTGATACAAAACTATTTTGGTTGATAAGCGCAAATAAAGTGAACTGAATTAAATGAAATAAATGTCTTCAAACAATCATCGAGTTTATTTTCTGTGCTAAAAAAGGACCTAACTTAATAAATAAAAACTAAAATAATTAATTTACGTGTTCAATTTCCAGATCCTAAAAGGAGAAGCAGCGCCAACGCTGAAACGGCCATCTTTGATCGAAGGGCGCGCGCGCGCAAAGTTCGACTTCACCGCGCAGACCAACCTCGAACTGCCGCTGAAGAAGGGCGAGGTTGTCGTGTTGACGAGACGCATCGACCACAACTGGTGGGAGGGCAGAAACGGCAACAAAACTGGCATCTTCCCTGATAGTTATGTGCAAGTACTTCAGGAGCCCACACAAAGCAAGCCAGGTAGGTATTGTTTGTGCATTTTTTTCGATGATTCTTTATTTACTTACGTTATTTTATCACGTTATGTACATAATCCAAAAAAAAGATATGCTACGTTAAATAAAAACGTTAGCAAAACTCGAGAAAGTCAGTCTCATGATACCATGATCAACTTTTCCTAAGGAACCCTATGTCGAAAAGAATTGTACCTCTTCATACAAACACATACAAAGCGGTTTTTGGGTATTATGGAGTTGAGTTTATGTCCATTGCCCTCCACAGAGCCGTCCGCGGAGAGCAACCTGAGCAAAGGCGCGTCATCCCCGGCGGCGCACGGGCAGGTGGGCGCTTCGGCGCGGCGCTCCATGGGCGCGCACTCCTACACCCCGCAGCTCAACAGCGCCGCGCTGGCACCGCCCTCACGCGAGCAGCCCCTGCCAGGTACACACACACATACACAGACACACACGCACACACACACACACAGACACCGCAACTAAAAACCTTCTCGTAAACCCCGTCAATAATATTTTACCATTTCCCTTTAACCACAGGTTTCACAGTGAAGCCTCAACCATCTAGCCAGACACCATCGGAGCGAGGCTACGGGCCGCCCACGACACCGGGCCTCGACCTCAATAACACGGAGCCTCTATACGTCGATACCAATGCTGAGGCTGTGCCGTAAGTTACTCTATACATTTTGTCATAAAGCGTTTGTTTATTATCAGCACAGGTGTGAAATTAATAATGTTACTCACATTCACTCTGAGAACAAAATTCTTCCTATGTGGATCTAGCCAGTTGTTCTATAGAAGAAAAATATGCTATCAGTTTCTTCCCGACTTCGGACTATTAAATAAAATGTTTTTACCCAGTCGAATATTGCGCCCCTTTCTAATTCTATCAAACTTACATCCATTGCTATCTTGATACCGTGTTTAGACAGAATTCTATTACCAAACAATATTGTAGTTTTTAAATAAATTATACAATACCGGTATTTCCTAACTTCCAGTTACCGGGCGATGTACAAGTACCGCCCGCAGAATCCGGACGAGCTGGAGCTGCGCGAGGGCGACACAGTATACGTGCTGGAGAAGTGCGACGACGGCTGGTACGTCGGCTCCAGCCAGCGGACTGGACGCTTCGGCACTTTCCCAGGTAACAATGATGATAAATAAACTAACCTCCTTTTTCCTCATGATAATATTTTTAATTGGTTCACAGTAATAGGCACTCACAGGCCCCAACAAAATAACTAAAGATATAACCTCGGTAGACGTTTGACGTAATCGAATTGAAACTACATAAATAACATTGTTAGAATTGTCAGTGAGATCATTTGATTCCATTTTTGTCATTCCATTTTTTCTGCCTAGAGTTAACAATTACGAGAATCCGAAGATTTAACTTGGAATTTGCTTTTAATATTCTAATGTAAGCTCCGAACTAAAAGATAAGAGCCACCCTGGGGATCATTAAATACGAAACTACTGTTCAGACCACTATAAAGTGAATGTTTCATTTATTTCCATTGCCAGGTAACTACGTGGAGCGCATTTGATAGCGCGAGACCCTGCTGCGGCGGTTGCGGACCACCTCGCTCCGCGCGCTGCGGCGGAAACGACGCTAAGCACACCACAGAACATTCTACAGCGTTCCAGAAATCTCTAGAACATTCTAGAACGTTCCAGAATGTTCCTCGATCTAGTGGTTCATCAGACACCTCCAGTGTGATTCACGAACTTTATGAAGAAACATTTTTCTCGCAATCTACTGCACGTAATTTGTGAACAATGCCACGTTATAATGTACAGAAAAGTGTTCCATGGACTACGTGATGAAGTGTTAAATAATACAGTGTTTGTTCCAACACTATGTTACACGGTTTACAATAATTCGATATAATGATGCAAAATGTCTTCAATACGCTCTTACAATATTTACGATACAAATGCGTTACCAAAGTTTAAGAGATAAATATAGATTGAAAGAACTCTCTAATAGGGATTAGAATCTCGCATCTAACACGCAAACTAACGTGGTTTCTATATATTCAGAATATCTCTAAATGTACCTAAGTATGTATTATCATGTAAGTTGTGTACCTATGTGATTTTCATATCAATACTTTTCTATAATATTATTATATCCAAAGCTGCATAAATGCGTCCCAAAGAATACTAAAGTATGGTTTTGTATAATCGTGTAAAGATAAAATATAAATAAATAATATAAAAAAAAATATTCAGCTGTAAAAAATCTAGTTTATAGTTATTTATTTACAGAATAAGTGTGACGTCATAAAGCTCGTCTTTTAAAATTGGTATTATTTTAAAAGAACGTAGCTGTGCACTGTGTACTAATAAAGGTCTGCGTCCATTACACATCGACAATTTTGACACGTTGCAGTGAGCGGAGACCTTTAACGTGACTAACAATAAATATTTTGTAACGCATCGGCTAACAATTCGGCAAAAGTCAAACTTTGATGTCACGATTGGATGTAGTGAAGAGGCTTGTAACAAAGTTTAGACATTTTGTGTATGTAAAAGTAGAAAAGAGAATGCAGAACTTTAATTCTTTCGCTGGCAGTAACCAGCCATGTGCAGCAACAGCAGCTAATAGCCCGCAGCCATTTCCAGTCTAGTAGCTATTACGATATTTGCCTAATTACGTATTAATAAACAACATTTAGGCTCTTAGGTAAAACACGCTAGCCCGAATGTTCCTATATTATCACCATTTGGGACAACGTAGGGCTAAGTTCTGAAACAATAGCATTTTTACACCCACGATTAGAGTGAAACAGACGTAACAATGTGTACTCGAGGGAATTTCAGAATACGGGTTAGACTTGTCGAATTCACTACATACAAGTAGGCAGTGAAAAAACCTCATATCTTTAGTTCTGTCGCTAAAATAATCCGTTTCACAATTGACACAAAAATTTATCAACGTAACATTTAAACGGAAATGATAGTAATATATATTTTATTGGTTTTCATCAATATGACGCCATAATAAAAACTAGAGAATGTTATTACATCAATTAACAAACACGTTTTACACATCACAGACGTATTTTGTCATCAGCCGGGTTATAAGATCGTTGTCAGCGAAATGGTTAAAGTTCTTTAGTCATTATAACCGGTGTTATCTCGACCTTACACGCGATTTGTAATCATTATAGGGCGAGGAAAGAATGACAATATATTAAAATTTATTAATTTACTATAAGCTAAAATATTGTTATACCGTATATTTACTATGGCGGTAGCTTAAGCTTATTCATAAGAGGTGTACCTTCTTTGATTGTTTGTAACATCTAGTCACATGCAGAATGATTTGATAATACATAAAATATTTAACCTTAAATAACATAGTAAACTGTGTAATGAATCGGTGTTGAATTTCTAATCGTTATATGGAATCAAATTTAATGTCTAAATGTTATAAATTACTGGTTGATCTGGTCAGCGAATTTCCTAGAACACAACGGAAAAAATTAGGTACTTACGTGTTCCAAATTTAAACTCAAATATCTACCTACATCACTACTGGCCAGACTCTATATTTAAACAAATCCAACTTTCTATAAAGTATATTTAGTAAAAGATTTTATATGGTATTTACATTATATTCAACTTTGTACAATCCTATCATAATAATCTCGCCCTATGGTCATTTTTGTTTTTGTTACAACAAGTACCTCCTTGTTTTTCTGCCAAAAAAAATGTTCATTAATTAACCCAACTTTTTATTAGATTAATGATATTTCTATGTTATTCGGTTATTTAATTTTAGAAGCACAAACGTTTTATTTTTTTGTTGACACTACAGATGTAACATTTTTAACTGCTACTGTTCGGAATCATCACAAATAATAAAATAATCTTCTAAAAGTATTCAAGTTTTATTTCACTTCTGTACTTACTGTGTCTCCAAACAACTATGGTTAGTCAAGCGAGGTAGTGCGGGCGCGACACATTGGTATTGTATACAAGTAATGTATCGATGGTCCCAATTAAAAATGTCTTCACCGTTAGATTGGCGATATTAAGATCTATAAACTTAATACGTTTATTACATCACGTAAAGGTACCAAAGATTATGAGCTGTTGTAGATTTGAAGTATGTACACTTCAAATCTACAACAGCTAGCTAGCACAAGTAGTTTAGTTTTAATATCCAAAACTAACTTCTATCTTCTCTCCTGAACTCCTCTAGAACCGACTTTCTTAATAAGGACCATCGGTATGTTCTCGTATATAATTCACCAATAGGTATTGAACATACGATACAAATTGTAGCAAGACTTTTTGGTCCAAAGTCGGCCGGCCTAAGATGTCTTACGTCTACCTCTATCCGCACCTGTTCCGCAAAGGCACACACATAATATGCGTCAGTTTAGAAATAATAGATTAGAACACTGTGAAATAATATCGGGACAGCACAAACTAGGGATACTGACCTGCCCCCCTAGCAAAGCGCTTCAAGAAAGGAATGACAGCATATACCAGGCACTGCGATTGGTTGAAATAGGTAAGCTAAGTCGCACGATGTGTGGCATAACAGCCAATGTTCTATGCCGTGACATTCTTGACGCGCACGTTAGGACTGCGGTAGGTATCAGGCTACTCGGTGTAGCAAACTTACCTGTCATGATTTATGGGGTATGGATTTTTTATAAAACGCTTTGAAAGAAATATGATAAATCACCTAAAGTATACTCCGCTACCGGCACCATCGTGGCGTGGAAATAACTTGGTACCTATGCTATGTATCTTCTATCAATACATACTAAATACCAAAATCGCCTCCCGGTGTCTGACCCTATGTATGTATGCTTAGATATTTAAAACAACGCAACAGATTTTGTTGCGATTGTTTAATAAGTATGTAGATAGAGTGATTTTAGAGGTAGGCTATTACATATCATAGCAGGGAAACCTAATAATGTATATTGGCAAAACAACATTTGCCAGGTCAGCTAGTATCCTATGTATAGTTAGTTACGAAGTAATGGTGCACATTTGATGCACACCCAAACATGGTATGAAGAGGAAAATGAACTCTATTAACTAAGTAATACAATATGTAATCAACTACAAAGTTACTAGTAACAACAACAGGTGACCGACACACCGGTGGAATCGGTTGCGCAGCAACCAACTGCGCAACTTATCATACATGGTTGCCTAGCAACCGATAACAAACAAACAAAAAGTGAACTTGGATGACGCGGCCTGTGGACGCGGGGCGGCGCTGCTGCACTGCAGTAAATATTATTATGCCTTAAAAATAAATAAACTGACACATCAAAAATGGTCGAGACGGATTGGCGAGAAATAATCAACATCTCACAACGAGAGCTGAGTGAATCTGACAAAGAGACACTATGTGAGAGTGTATCGTGGATGGAAGCGGATGACATAGAACTCAATTTCTCGGACTTGAAGACTCTCTTCCGGTTGGCGCAAGATTTACTCAAGTTTAAAAATGAACAGGTAGGTAATATAACCTTGCTAAAACGAAGGAATCGACTGGCTCAGGTTCTATTCTGGAAATAGGTATAGATTTACAATATAGAATTGAATAAAAAAGTTGAAAAAAAGTTTTAGTTCTCAAACGATTTTTTTGCTACACCCGAGCCTTACTGTGAATTTTAAGGTCTAAACACGTAGTTACTGATAATTTAAATCAAGCCTCAATCGTAGAGATCATGCCAAGGGTTACTTCTTGCCATCAGTTGATATACTTTCGTTTATCTTGTAGGTGAACAACTTGCGTGGTGAACTGCAAACTCAGAAGAAAAGTGGTAAAAAGAAAAAGTCTAAAAGTTCAGACGGTAAGTCATTATAATAATATAATATGTAGTTCCTATTACAATGAAGCACTACTATACTCTAAATTTCAAATTCACTGGCTTCACTGCTGACATTCCATATTTTATCAACCATTTTTAGCGACTTCAATAAAAGAGGCTACTCAATTCGACAGTATGTCTTCGTCTTTTATGATCAGATTTTGATGATTCCTTTTTAATGGAAAGTTAATATTTCAAAGGTGGACCACTTCATGATAGGGAAATCAGGATTTTATTATAGCAGACCAGATAAAGCGAGAGGAACTTTAAAAAATCGTAGATGCGACTAGTGTTAGTTGCAGTCGGTTCTTTTTTCTTTAAAATTGTTCTTGTTTAATAGAAGGTAAAAGTGTAAGTTGCTATTCAGATAGCTTGCCTGGAATCAGATGAAAATTTAGTTTTACGTAAAATAATCATCATCATCATCATCAGCCCATACTTGTCCACTGCTGGACATAGGCCTCTCCAATTGCACGCCACTGTGATCTGTTTTCGGCTTCTATTATATATGTATGTCATTACAGGTAGGACACACTGATTGAAGACCTTTGTCTTCAGTAGTTCGTAAAATAATAATATAATAATTCTTTAGAACAAATATTTACAGTACTTCGTAAAATAATAATATAATAATTCTTTCTGTAGATTCATCACCAAAAATCGATGCCCAGTCAATGGATGTTATTGCACAACAAGATGAAATCATAAACACTAATAAGGATATTATTAAACAACTATATGAAGACATTGCGCAACTCGAAGACCGAAAAAGTAAGCTGCAGGACGATGCTAATGCAGATAAGGAAAGCGATTCAAGTAGGGATGCACTATCTGAGATAAATGCCATTGAACAACTAGAAAATCAAGTCGCCATGAAGAATAAGCACATAAGAAAATTGATAGGTGATGTTAAGGTATGGTACAAGTTAGTAAGTAAAGATACCCCTAGTATTCATCCCCATATTTTTAGTTTGAGACACGTTATTTGACATACTTAGTTAAGATCCCAATTTTGTTTTTAAGTATAATTAAACCTTTAAAGTCTATTCATTATCTCCGGAGAAATTATGTAAACAAACAAAACATTTGGTTATTCATAGTGCAAACATTTTTACTGCTCTATTTAAAAGAGGTAAATTCAACGTTAATTAGTTAAATTATGTCGTATAGAAACGTAAAAATACGTCATATAAAATATATGAAATAATATTTAAAACAAAATATTTTTTTATAATCTGAACTCCCCATAAAAATGTGCCTCATGAAGAACTCTTTTTATCTGAGTTTCCTTAAGTACATAAAGAAAGTGGGGGCTTGACAAAACTTTCAAAAACACATTTTTTTAAGAAGTAGTTTACTATTCTCATTTTGAATATCATGCATGACCAGCCATGGTTTTGTTGTTATTTTGTCTGTTCCAATTTCATGTACAAGTGCATTTTTAGTAATATTCCTCAAGTTTTCTTTAGACGTTGAACATGGCCTCGCCCTCGCACTGCATTAAAGAGTTGAACAATATTCTGTATGTTTACACAGATTCTCTCTGTGAAATGAACAGACTATATGTCGGTAAATTGACAGTTCAAAAAATTTTAAAACCGCTAGTTTTGTTGTTTACATAATTTCTCCGAAGATAATGAATACACTATAGTATTTTCTTTAGTTAGCCTGTTACCAGAGAGTGGTATAAGTAGCGTCTGAACGTAGTTATCTTTTAAATTGATGCAGTATTTTCAAACAAACAATAGAATTATTAACGTCTTTATAAGTTAGTGAAGATGCATTAATAGTCACGCAATACCGAAAAATGTGGAAACGTACGATTAGATATCGATTTGACGATATAGGACAATTTATTTTATAGTTCAATGCTCTATCTGACTATTTCTTAATGTACCTCCTTCTAGCTGCACTTAAGGGGAAGGGGGTTTCACTAACTATATTAAATAATATGTAGGTATTGTGTTGGCTGTACCGAAGGCCGACCCAACCAGAGGTCGACGAAAACAGAAAAGGTTAGGAAAAGATATAGGTGCAGCTAGTAGAAGGTACTGTAAGAACTGTCAGATAGAGCATTGGAGTATAAAATAACTTGTCCTACATCGTCAAAATCTTAGATATGGTTTATTATAAAACCATTTTCGTTATTAAACGTTTATAGTGTGAGTAATGTACTCCGAAGAGAAAGATATCGTGCGAAATATACTTATTTTTTCAGAATTTAGAAGAAGAAAACATGGAATTTAAAGAAAAAATTTTAGATCTCAATGAAAAACTAACTGAAGCTACACAAATTATTGAAAGTTTAACAGAGCAATTACTTGAAATTAAAACTGAAAAAAATAATTTAAAAGGTTTGTTACCTTATTTGATTAACTACTGAACGATTGTTATTACAAAATATATTAATTGTACGTTAAAGAACAAATATTTACTTAAAATTACTTTCTAGAACTTCTAGGAAAAATACAAGAGGAAAGGTCGGGCGTTTCTTTAGATGTTGATGTACTCAAGACAAAGATCTCAGAAATAGAAAAGGAGAGAAACTCTGCATGTGAAGACTTACAAGTAAAAGTACAACATTGGAAGGTAACAGCTGGACATATTGGATAGGTATATTGATGTGGGGTGTATGGATAGTTATTGAATTTAATATATGTATTTATAATTTCGTATTTCAGAACATATCGAAAATAAAAAAAGCTGAAAATGAAACACTTAGCACTGAAAATGACAACTTAAAAAGGGAACTAGATCAAATTCAGAAAAACATGTCTTCACCAAAGGTACTTTAGATTTACTATTTGTGATTGTACTATTACCATATATCATAGGTATGTACTCATAAAGTTCATCTTTATTGATTAAACTTGGTTTACAGGGAGATCAAAGACGTTCTTCTATTAACAAACTTCAAGAAAAGTTAACAGAAGCCACTAACGAAATAATTCAATCGGCAAAATTGATAGAAAATCTGCGACAAGAAAACCGACAGTTGAAAAATGCTATGAAAGACAAATATGTAGAGCCGTTAATGATCGAGACAAAAAATGAGAGCGATGATGGGAAGCAAAGGAGCCTAATTCGTCAACTAAGACATGAAGTATCAACACTAGCTTTGTCGCTTAAAGGTGCAGAACAAATGGTGGAAAACAGGGAACGAGAGGTAAGAGTTTCCGTCTATCTACTACCGTCTAACTACCTTTGAATTGTAGGTATTGTCATCACATGTGGCATAATTCTTAACACTTATATCAATTTAAGAACAATAACATATTAAAATTTATCTCTAGTTGACAGAAGTGTCCGCACAGTTGCTAATGGTGCAATCTGGCGAAGAAGGTATCGCCAACCTCATAGAAAGTCTAAAAGAAAAAAAGAAGCAAGTGAAACAAAAAGATGAAGGTATTAAATCATTAGTCAAGGAAGTAAACAAGTTAAATGAGTACGTCGATAGTTTACAAATGGAAAATGAAACTTTACGGTTTGTACACCTATGTTTTTTGATATGTTATTATTCCATTGTAAAGGTACATTACTTACCTAAACATAATTTTCAGAGTACAATTAAATATAACACCAAATGAAAAGGTTCCAATTACGGGAACACTTAAGAAATACAGAACCATGGAACGTGGCCTCATGCAGTTAAAGAAAAAGAATAATGAAATGGAAGAAAAATTAACTGAACTGGAACTTGATAATTATAATAAAAAAACAATAATATCAAATATAAGTGAAGCTCTTCGTAATGACGGGTACAATATGGAAAAACTAAATGAATTATTTAATGAAAATAAAACAAATGACGTTAACGTGGTAAAACCAGTGAATGAAATGTACGGCTTAAAACAATATTTTATGCATTTTAAAGATGATTTGCACGATAGCCAGATACTATACACATAGTGTAAATTCTTTTTCAGAGAAAACGAATCGACGAAAAAGGAAATGGAAGCAATAATTGAAGAAAATGCTGGTTTAAGAAAAGGCTTACAAGAGATATTGGAGTATTTGAAAGACAACAGTATGTTGATTCTTATATTTGTGGTAATGTAGAATGCATTTTTATAAAATGCACACATCAAAAATGTCTAGGAATTATTTCCTACAAATATGCGCTGAATAAAGCGTTGTGTTCTCACTTCTACATGCAACACAGCTCAGCGTTACTGCCTTCGGTGTACATTATTATTTTTTATTATTGCGTAATTTTTGCTAAAGAAGTTTCCTGAAATAGTGAAATTCATCAAATTGCGTATTCGTACAACATACACCTAGTGCAGTACAAATACTTGCATGTGGCAATAAAAACATAACGGTTTCACCTTAGCATTGATGTGAAATGACTTGCCGGAGTCGGAGTGTTTACTGCGCAGTACAGTCTGAAAGTGTTCAAGTCACGGGTGCTCCATCGTAGACCACATCGCTGCTTACAGCTAACATCAGTCAGGATTAGTGGTCAAATGTTCAATGTGTTTAAATGAGAGAAAAGGCCTCGTTTGACATTATTTATGTGTGTATTCACGACAAATATATTGTATAAATTACAGGTACCACTACTTCGGGTATTTTGGCTTTGGAATGTCCAAGTCTTGAGTCAGTCATAAGATTCATGGAAGCACGCCATACATCTGGTTGGTTCTCTCCACACATGGCTGTGATGATGGAACTTAAATCCGCGCTTGCTGGAAGAGATGCACTACTAACTGCCCTGCATCAAGCCAGGTTCGTAACATATTTAACATTATCTTATATTTGGAGAAACTATTCGTTCAAAATCTTTCTCAAATTTTCAGAAAAGAAACTTTTGAAGTCATGTCTCAACTGTCAAAGGAATCTGAAAAGACTAGGGCACTGACAGAAGAACTAAAAAGAGTTGAAACAAAACCACAGACCTCTACTGAAATCAGCGATGTAAACATATTTAATAACAATGAACTGGACTCGTGGGTATTCGAAGAAAAACAAAACGAAATAGATGTTACACAATTAGGTGAAATCGAAAGAGTCGCTTCAAAAGCAGATACTTGCGAGATTAACAAACTAAAACATGTTCTAGTTTACTTTCATCAAAAATTTGTTTCTTTATTTGATCAAATAACAAACATGTCTATTCAGATATCTGATGAACAGAACAAATGGTTTTTACAAGAAGAACAATACAAAGCAGAAATAGAACAATTGAAATCAGCATTGCAAAATAAAGCCGACGAGGATATTAGTGAAGATTCCCCGGGTCTAGTCGATATTACTTATGATTCGAAAGCGATGCATAGAAAATTAGTATTCTTAGAAGAATCCTACAAATATATACGAACCCACCATGAAAATATGAGAAATGAATATTTGGAATGCAAAAAAGAGCTTATAACATTAAAAAGTTACTATGAAATAAAGATCCAAAAAATGTTACTTTCTGTGACCAATGTGACAGATAAGTTACGAAGAAGCGTACCTCTCAAATTAATTTGGAATCAATATAATTCGCTTGATGATATAATAACTAAATACAGAGTTTTACTGAACAAAGGCGTCACAAACGACATAACCAACAATACTTTGCAGTATGTCTTGGAACAAGACAGACTAAATTTAATGGCTTCTTTTAATAGACTTCTTTCTGATCGTAAGTTTCTACTCCTCTTTAGTAAATTTATTATTACTGTATTTTAACTCCTTTTTAATCATACTGATAATTTCAGATAAAGATTCTAAGCAAAGTCAGATATTATCAGAGACGGAAATTAACGTTTTACAAAATCAAATAGAAAGACTGTGCAGTGTTTTGGAAGAAAAGGACCAAACAATTAGCAAACTGGAACTGATAAACTTACAGTTACAAGAAGACCAATCAAAGATTATGTACGTAAGCATTTTTTATACCCACAAATTTTCTACCATCTCTGATTATAACTAAATATAAAGCGCAAATTCATATTAACAAAT
Source organism: Conopomorpha cramerella (assembly GCA_012932125.1). NCBI lineage: Eukaryota > Metazoa > Arthropoda > Insecta > Lepidoptera > Gracillariidae > Conopomorpha > Conopomorpha cramerella. Next base: position 14,453 of record SJJU01000472.1, on the reverse strand, counting down.
CATCGCTCAACCAAAACCTTTCATGCTTGGGTTTTGAAATTTAGTTGTAGGTTCCTTCACAGGTGTAGGGTTCCGCTAAGAACGGATTTTGAAAGAAAAATACCGCGCGATGTGCAGGGTATTTGGAAAACTCGGTATCTACTAGTTAATTACAAAATATTTATTCTCTCCGTAGAAATGGCATTGTTGCTGGAGGTACAAATAAAGAGGAATTACTACAAGAAACAATAATTTCACTCGAAAATGAAAATAAATCACTAAAGGAAAAGGTTTCAGATATTACCAATAAGTTGGATGTGGCAAAAATTGAGGTAAGACCAAAATTTTAATTAAGCAATAGGTAACTTTTTTCACGTTTCAGTATAACATTGTATCTAAATTACGTTAAATCAAAGCGAAGTTGCAGTCATAATGTTAAACGTGTTATCACGTTAGTGAACACGCCTATTTAATACATCACTAGTACACGATAGTCGATCCTAAGGACGTGTCCTATTTTTGGACTATCTCGCTAAAATGATCTTAACGAAAGTATCCCGAACATGCGTACTTATATCACTAATATTATATAGTCAGCCCTGTTTCAGTTTGGTTATTCTACTTAGTTCTATTTTACCAATATACTGACATGTATGTATATATATCATTTTAGTACTAACGAAATATATTTTTTTAGTTGGAGGAAATGCAGCAATGTCAGATAAACCGGGACTTGGAAGTGAATATGTTGCGTCACCAAGTCCTTGACTTGCAATCGGATGGAGATATGAAAGCTGCCCTTGCTCGGTGAACTTCTTATCATACTTTACTGTACTGTTTTCTCATGTTTAATTTTTTAATTCAGTATTGATAAGTCATTTCGATTTCAGGCTTAGTGGAGAGGTCTTAGTTGCTCATATTCAAAATACGGAAAATCAAAAGAAAATTAAATGTTTAATAGCAGATTTATCCAAAGAAATGGAAAAGCGAGTGGAATCGGAAGAAATGCTAAAAACAAGGGAAAAGATATTTAATGTCTATGCTCAAAAGTATCAGTTCAAGTTTAAGTGCGTTGTTCATATTTCAAATGCTACATCGTAGTTTTATTTACACGTCAGTAAAAAGTATTTTTTAAATTTACTCTAATTTGCAGGTACTTAACCGAAATACTCCAAATCCTTAAACGGCAATATCTAGGTTCTCTTCCCTTAACTTCTTTGGAAGCCTATCGTAATAATGTTGAAGATATTTCTCGCATGAGCAAAGCTGCCCAAGATAAATTGGACGAAATTGAAGATTTAAGGTCGGACTTGATGATTAAACATAATGCTTACGACAAAGTGTTAGAACAAAGCCGTGCCGACTGCCAGAATGATGAAGAAAACTGTCCTCATAGACTGAAATTAATTTTCTCAGTAAGTTCAAAACTATTTTTCATTAGATCACAAATGAATCACAATTGAATTTTATTTTAATTTACTATACTTTTTACAGCAAAGTGCAAACAACCGAGAAAAAGAACACCTAAACGAAAAAATAAATAACTTAGAAAAATCTCGAGACACTTTAACTAAACATTGTAATTTTTTAGAAACTACTATTTTAAACATGAATCAAGTTTTTGAGAAGTCTAAATTTGATGAAGTTCACAGTCTTATAAAAAAATTCGACGAAAATAATGATGTACCACATTTAGAACTCGAAGATGTGCACTCAGAGGATGAATCAGGTTCACATAGTAAGTGTAAATATAATTCGTCAAGTTATGTCCACATCATGTCTTTTTAAACATCAATTTTTTTTCTAGGAAGCCAAACAATCTCGCTTCCCAATCCTCAAGTATTAAAATCTCGAAAAGATTCATTTGACATGACATTAATCCTGAAAGAAAATTTAAAACAAGATTTACCTGGCTCTCCCATAAAACATCAGGTAACTAATTATACTAATACTGTAAATGTCCTAGTTCAGACAACAACTGAGTGTCGAAAAGATAAATCAATACAAACATTAAAAGACAAATTCGTATCGTCAAATAAAAATAATATAGAAGAAATTGCCAGCCTACAAAAAAACTTGGATACACTTAAAAATGACCTTAAAGATGCATTGAACATAGCGCGACGTAAATCTGAAGAAAATTCTATTCTCAATAACGAAAAGTTAAGTTTAGAAGCAGGTATAAATGATTTAAGACACACTATCGAGGAAAAGAATCGGTCTGCGGAACATTTTGAAAGAATTATTTCAGATCTCAATCATGAGCTAGAGGCGAGTCATAAACTACTAAAACGAGAACGCACCGAAGTTGACTCGTATAACGAGAAAGAGAAGCTTACTCTGTTAGAAACAATAACAAAACTAGAAGAAGACAAGAACGCCATTGTAAATGACTACAAAGAAATGCTACAAAAGGAACGAGACGATTTTTCAGGAACAATTCGAGATATGAACACAAAATTGTTAGAATTACAAAACCAATTAGACAGGTAGGAAATTTCTATATTCAAGGTGAAACGGTACGACAAGCAACCTAACGCAATCGATCAAATACTTGACAATTTATAAACATGGATATGTACCTATATACATAATACTTTATGGCACGTAATCTTTTTCAGCAAACGAAGTGATTCTATCAACGGAGATGTTATCAAAAGTGTACACCATAAATACAGTATAAGGATTGTAGAGTTAGAAGACGAATGTTTTCAACTTCGAAGTGAATTGGATGGCTTGAAACGGGAGGCGTCAGTTTTTTATTTTTGTTGTTGGTATTATTGAAGTTGCTGTTATGGCTTAAAATAAGTTATCAATCTTTCCTTTTTGTAGTTCGTCAAATCAAAGCGAGTGTGAGCGTTGGAAACAACTAGCTGCTGAGCGTCTTGCAAAAATGGAACAGTTGACGACTCAGCTTGAAGAGAGACACAATGAAGAAGTAAGTCTTGTTTAAATAAAATGTATTACCTGTCTAAACTCGCTTGTATAACTTGGGCTTATGCGGAATTAGTAAACATATGCGAAATAGTAATTATTTAAAAAAAAATAGGGCTTTAGTGGCAATCCATTCTTCACATCGGATAACCCTAGTCAAGTGGCATTAGTTTATACCTCAGACCGAAAAGCTTGTAACATGTAATGCCTAAATCAACGTGGGGCTTATTAAATACTATTTTTAAAATTAATGTTATTTGGACAGGTACAATCGTATAAAGCAGAGAATGAACATTGGATGTCGCAACTTAACGAGAACCAGCGCAGTTATTTAGAGATGAAGCATAACATGGCAGAGCAGAAAGCTATTTTCAATAAGCAAATATCTGACAAAGACGCTCACATTGAAAATCTCCGTTCAACTGTTCAGAGTCTAAAGGTATTTTACTTTTATTACGTAATGTATAATTTGTAACTGGAGTCAGTGGTTGGATCAGTAAAATTAAAATGCAATGCTGACAGTATGATATTTGAATTTCAATACATTAATGTTAAGGAAAACACGAGAGAATCTATGCCTCTATCAGAAGATGAATACAAAATCTTTATCCACGATGAGCCTACACATATCACATAAATAACAAATGCCTACCCTTCTAACTGTATTTATTGTACAGTATTATTTCCATGGCAATTATACATGAAAAATATATTTAACACCTCTTTCATATTCATAATAAAGAGGAACTGTGTCAAGATTAGCAAGAGGAAATTGATTAACTACTCTTCTGGGAGACAGGCAAGATATTAAGTAAACATCATTTATGTTAAGACACAGATAATGAGCATGCAAACTGTGATGTCGGCGAACGACCCTGGCTTCGACCTATCAGCGATCGTAGAGGTGGAAGCCGACAGCGACGGCTCGCAGCAGCCCACGGATCGCCTCGAGATTAGATTCGACTCCACCACGGATGTCAATGATGATTTGATACCACGACTTCCGTGCACCAATACAACTATTTGGTAAGTATTTACATTTCTCCTGACATCACACGATCACAATAGGCTATTCCACATTTTTTTCAAACATTTTTTATGATGTTCCTATCGATTTGATAGTCAACTGGTATTTTTATTTCCTGGATATAATATCGAAATAGGCAAAGAAAAAATGTTTAAGATTTAAACGATAATTTTCGCGCCCAAACGACAGCCGCCATTATCGCATTATCGTGACGTCAGAAGAGCAGCAACAAATGTGTGTGACTGTGTATCATGAACTATTTTTCTAAAACTGTTTCTGTTCTTATGACGTCACTGACGAGACAAGTATGGCGGCTGGCGTTTTCGATCACGTGATATACAGATAGTAAACCAGAATTTTATTTTGGAAATTAAAATTTAACCGCATATTTATTGATCAAAATAGTGTTATACTCCTACTTCTTAATGTAGAAAGTATATAAATAACATACTTTCATAATTTAATTTTGATAGATGAAAGTAGCCTATTGTTAGTCTCGATACTACTATGTAAATAATTATGTACATTACAAGTAGCTAACGCATCAATAATAATACTTTTTGGACCCCCCAATTTAGTCTCCAAAATAATTGAAAAGCCTTGCTCATTGCTATTATTCAAATGGTTTTGGCATTTTACCACACCTCTTATAAGGCAAGAGCCGTTGATCGACCGTCTCCGCCGGGAGAAACAACTGACAGTGAAGCAGAACGCCATGCTGCGACGGCAGGTGAAGGCACTGGCGGCAAGGGAGCGCCGGGCACGTCTCGAGGCCCAGAATTTGAAGAGTCAAGTTTACCGCATGTATGTGTTCTCTGTATATTTATTAAGGCAAAAGTTTTTTAGAAAGTATTCAGCTTTCCTTACTATGTCTATCTTCAACTTAACAGACCCAGTGGTACACGTCCGAAAGCCGGACTTGGAACGTATGTCGAGTGATATAACAATTTAAGCGTATACTCCCTAAAGTCATTAATGGATAAGAAATTATTGCTACTTTGTGCATTTTTATATGTAGGAACTGTCAAACATTTTAACAACATTGAACCAATTACCTACCGTCCATATAAATGTTATATGTCGCCTAAAATGATTGTAGAAGCACATCAGGCACCAAAGTGGTGACATCCGATGCAGTCTCCTTGCAAGCTAAGATCACTTCACTGCAAGCACAGCTGGTGACCGCGCGCCGGGACACACACAACAGCGTCGCACTTTGGGATAAGTGGAAAAGGTAACATAAATTATGAGTAATATACCGTAAAAAATCATGATGGTTGACAATGAAATTAACGCAAAATTGATCGGGATGTCTCTTACAGAGCACAACAATCATCCGAAAGATGGCAAGCAAAATTCGAAGAAAAGTGTCGAGAAGTGATTAAGCTGGAGTCAAGTCTTAATCTGACCAAGTCTTCTCTCAACAGGCTTGAAAAGGAGAAACGGATCCTGTTAAATCGGCTTTCCGAGATAAATAGTAAGTTTTAAGATGAATTAATGTTTATACAATTTGGGCCGTTGCTATGCTCAATAAGTTACGCCTATCGAGCACAGCTTTCTTGTGTTACCGATGATAGCTAAAGTCGAAATACATTTAAACATTGGCATGTAGGGCGAGGGGCTACTTGGGCTGATCATACCAGCAATAACTTAAGACTCTTCATATAATTCTTAAAATTACCCAAAATTCGACGATTCTCTCAACCACATCAGAATTTAAAATTAAAATAAATAAATACGCTTCACGCCTTCCCCCATCCCCATCAGAATTTCTGTACGCAAAAACGTAATTAGTGAGTTTTTTCAGTCAGTTGGTCGGAGCGTAAACCGTTCTCTGTAACATCTCGTATGGCTGAAAGCCGAAGAGCTAGATGCTTCGCGGCGACTTCTCTGGAAGTACAAGACGATGAGAATTGTACTACAATCAGGAATATGTAACAAATCTCTAGCAGAAGAGAAACAAGAACGTGTGTTGGGGAACGTGCGATGTCCATCTCCGGAATCCCCGGCGTACCGAGGCCGGGACGGCGGGGGTGACGCCGAGCGCGAGGGTCCCGACGTGCCCCGCGCCCTCCTCGACCGACTTCAGGCCCAGCAGCGCAGGATTGCTGCACTCGAGTTAGCTGATAAGGTATCTCAAGGGTGAATTACAATGCGGGATAGGTAGAGGTGCTTCCTAAAGCAAATGCCCACGGTTCACCAAGCGTATTTAACCCAACGTGACATGGGGTGAGCCCATCGCCGTTATAGGGTTCACACACCTTTTGGTGTGCGGGTTTCATCACGATGTTTTCCTTCACCATACAAGCCTTAGCTACTTGACTTGGAGGCAGTTATTTTTACAACAACACATACATTGACTATGAAGGCAATGTGCGTGTTGTTTTTTATTTATTTATATTCTATTAAGTTACTTCTAGAGAGCGTCTATAGTAGTATGGAGCGTATAGAGAGGATATGCAATCGAGAGGTTGTGGGTTGCCTGTATACTAGTCTACCCATGGGTCACTTTAGGCACACCCCTGTCGAGTTCGGTTAAATACTCTTGGCTAACTCCGCCAGGAAAATACTCACGGTTCACCGTGAATATTTTCCTGGCAAAGTTCGCCGACAGGCTTAGCGTGACAACGCTTGGAGATAAAAACTCGTGAGGTAAATGTAAAGTAAATATAGCTAACTAGCTGACCCGAAAAATGTTGTTTGTTGTTTGCCCATATACAATATAAATGCCGTTCCCGTCGGAATTTCGGGAATTTCTTTCTTAGTGCACTTTTACTTTTTTTTTTATTGTGCATCAATCCTGTTGTAGTTACACAAATGTATAACATTATTCTAGGGCAACGAATCTCTGGTACTCGAGTATGAACGCGCCATGGCGGAAGTGACTGCTCTGAAGGGACAGATTTTGAAGTTGGAGTCTACTCTGCTGGAGACACAAATCCGGTCACCCGTGACGCCGGACCGCGACCCGCAGCCTGAGTTGGAGTACTGGAAGAAGTATGTCACGCGAACTGCTCTTTATTATTGCATATGAAATAAAATTGTGTACATGTTACTTTCATGTAGGTGTCGTTGTACCATTACGGACATTGCAGATCCCATTTATTGGATTTCCAAATTTTGTTTCTATCAACAGAGAGATGGATAGCACCATTTAGATCTGATGTATGGTCTACACACCTCAGGGCATGCGAGTATCGAGATATTCTTCTATTTCTTTGATGTTATTCTCGTAAGTGAATATTGATGAATTATGTATTTTTATGGTCTCGATAGCTACTGCGACATGTTGAAAGAAGAGAACATTCAACTGACTATGAAGCTGAGCACATTGGAGAGCGGTGGTGGAGGAAGTGGCGGCGGCAGCGTGGGGTATGCAGCATCACGGCAACGAATCAGTGACCTTGAGCAGACCGTGCTTACACTTAGAGGTAAGACAATCATTCACACTGACAAAATCTTTTGGATACATTAACCTAAAAAGCTATCCTAATTAAGCGAATTAAATTAAATAAAAAAATTTAAAAAAAAGTAAATACGAAAAGCAAAAAGCTTAAAATTTGGATGGATGGATTACGAGTCAAAATCGGACTCAGGCGGTTTTAGATGCAAGCCAGTAGGTACCTAGTTAATTTAATACCAAGAATACAACAGAAGTTAACTGATGAATTGTATGGTGTATATACCATTAATGTAGTATGTAAACAGCAACAGTAAACAACTATTCAGTTGTTTTATTGACACCCTTTACTTAAATTAAAATATATTTTAATAGCCGATTCGAAAATATAAAAATACACATACTAATTCAGTATAGATGTGCAGATGATTTGTATTACTTTCTGAAGCCTCGATTCTACATGATACAATATTATTATATTGGCAGGTTTAGTCAATAAACTTCAATCGGACAACAAACAGTCGTCGCTTCACAAGAAACCTGATTCAAGACCGAACAGCAGTCGTATTGTGGTTGATAAGGTACAGTAAAAAGTCAGCTCGAGATTGTTTCAATCTCAGTTTATGTGCATTCCACAATGTTTCGTGGTACAAAATTAATTCATCATCATCATCAGCCCATACTTGTCCTCTGCTAGACATAGGCCTCTCCAACTGCACGCCACTGTGATCTGTTTTCAGCTTCTCGCATCCAGCTTCTGCCAGAACAATATTAATTCACAATGGTAGTGTCACCTGTTAGGTACTTATGCATGGTAATCATTTTTTAGTTAGTCGCACGGTAGGCCTTTTTAAAAGGGGACAACAAAAAGACAACAACTAATAGAGTTATTACTAATCTACTAGTGCCCAGAGAGTCTTTAATGGCGTAGCCAAAGCCAACCGTATCTTATTGTGCATAAACATATAAAAGAACCTAACACTAATTCTAAAAAGGGAGAAATATATGTAAGTCTGATCGGTCCAGACTTTGAGAAATAATTTAAAGATCCTTGTAACCCAATAGTGCCATTATCAATTGTCTCCCAATCGTGAAGTTTGCTGTTCATTGCTGGTACTAAGGATTCAATAAATATCAATGAAACTAAATGAAATCAGCAATTAACAATGAACGTCGAGTCAAGTGACCATAATGAAAACAAAAACTTCTTTGTTGTCCCTGGGCCAAGAATGACAAATCAGATAAAGTCGCGAGCAAAAGCCCGATATCAGCGTACTAACAGCGTAGGTTGGGGGACGTGGCTTTTTCGGTTTTGGTTCAGTTGGCAAGCGCCATTCCAAAGCTTGTTGACTAGTTTGCATGTCAAACTCATAAACCCAATTCTCGTCAGCAGTAACAATGCGAGTCATGAATGTTGGGTCAGTTTTGACTCGTTCTAGCATGTCCTCAGCGACTCTGATGCGATTAAGTTTTTGAAGAAAACTCAGGTCTTTTGGGACACCAAAAGACCTGAGTTTTTTGAGAAGAATTTTCTTCAAAACCGGCTGACTAGCCGGGCGACAACACGTTTCATACCCAAATGATCAGTTAAAATAGTACGTATCGACTCATAAGATACAGAAAGTTCGATGGCCATCTCTCTCAAACTTGAGTGAGGATTTTCAGTCGCTATTTCCTTCACTTTTGCGATGTTAACTTCAGTTGCAGACATTGATGGCCTACCAGAGCGAGGCAAATCTTCTACCACATCTCGGCCGCCTTTGAAAGCTTTGTACCACTCATAAGCACGTGTTTTTAAAAGTCGATTCACTGTTATCCTTCTGTAACATTTTTAGTGTCTCCGAACACGATATTCCATTGGCAACGCAAAAATTAAGACAAACTCTTTGTTCGATGTTTTTGTCCATTATGAAACTCGTAATTCACACAAGACATGATAAAACTAACCCCACGTCCTCAGTGCACGAATGAACACGATGCGATCCGATGCGTCCCATCCCATACGTTCCCATACATTTTGACAGAAAATGTCACGTGACAAACGTCAAATGTATGGGACGCATCGGATCGCATCGTATTCATTCGTGCACTGAGGACGTGGGGTAAGAACAGCAATGTTTTTAATTTGAATGACAGAAAACACTCAAACTCCGCGCCAAAATAGAAAACAGTTGTACCAATCTAACAACAACAAAAAAAAAACAAATTTGAATTTGGAATCATAAAAAATTCATTCATTCCCGATATTTTATTGACTGAATGTATATTTTCATGTTCAGTATCTTCACATAGAGACAAATTTCTCATAGCCTCTATAAGTATCATCTTATCTGATACGGCCTTTACAGTAGAAACTCGCAATGAATAAGCAAATATTAAAGTTCATGATATGGTCTTATCGTAACATCTTCTTATTGTTACTGTGAAACATAAATGTCTAACTTGAATGACAACTTTATGATGATAACTTAATTAGTATTTTTAATAACTACAGTACTATTTTCACACGGCCAAGAAGTGGCCGGTAGACAGCAAAAGACAAAATACGTTGTAAGTTACACGTTGTTTACATTGGTTATTAGTGAGGTTGTAAATAATAATAATTTCTCTAATTTCAGAACCACGGGCAACTAGAGTCGTATCGAATAGAGATTGCGAACTTGAAGAGGAGTATTCTGGACAAGGACAATCTCCTGGAGCGGTCAAAGGAAATGCTCAAGATTGCGGCTGAAAGAGAAGAAGAATTGCTCAGAGAGGTGTATATTTATCGACACACAAACACACATCACTTAATACTTAAGGCAGACAACATCAACGATTCTGTATCTTTATATTTAGAAATACATAAAACATTGTATCTCGAGCACATGGCCATTCCACTTGTCTTCCAACTTCTTCTTCAACCTCAAAAATTACTTGTTTTTTCTCATAATTCTTTGCTACTCCAATTTTCCCCTAATAAAGACTATTCGATTATGGTACGTAAACATTTTGAGGGTAGATTTAAATTGCCTTAACTGAATTTCATTCATAGGATGCGGCGAGTCTTCCTAACGACTCGCGAGACAGAGAATATGGAGGAGTGTTCTCATAAATATCGCGGCGTCACACCCTACAAAGTGCGAATCGGCATTACAGTATATTTACTTCATTTTCAGAACACTTACTTACGTCAGCAGCTAGAAGAAGCATCTCGGTGGAAGGAAGGTTTCCTATCTGCGTGACAACATGAAAGAAGACTGCGTGTATTTCTGAAGCGACTTTTTTTCTGATTTTATGTAATTAACTTTGTGTCGTATGTTTCTGTGTGAGTGCGAGCAATTTTCTTGAAGTGCGTAATCATTGGTTGTCGTAAAAATATTCTAAAAAAGCTAAAGTAAGTAGTAACAAGATAGTTGAAAATGAACTGTAGAGATTCAAAAGGCTATGCATTATTTTTATCCTAATCCAGATATGCCTAATTTGATTAATCAAAAGATTTAACTTCATTATTTAACTCCACAAAATATGTCCACGCCACCTTTCTTTACACCTCGACTGATATTTAGTATTGTATTCCGTTTATTCCATAAAACAAGGTCAACAATGTCCATCCATTTTACAAGTTATTGTACCTACTTGCTTGCTTAATTAAATTTTAATGAATACTCCAAATAAACGATATTACGAAGTGTGATTTGCGTTTTAAATTGTATGATGTTCCAATAGTTAAACTATCGATTTAGTCCCTCAATGCCGACTCTCCCCACAATGACTACATATTGAACTTTTCGTACAACTTCTCTCGCTATGCCAATATTTAAAAACAGGAGATCACTGAATGCCGACTTTTTGATTTATTGTCAATCCTTACAAAAAATAATAAAGTTGGCATATTGACTATTTGACATTGGAAACAAAGAATAGGCTTTGAACGATTGTTGGCAATAGTCGGCATTTAGTGATCTTTGAGAAGTGACAATGTTGGCATAGCGGGACAAGTTGTAAGAAATCTATACTAATATTATAAAGCTGAAGAGTTTGTTTGTTTGTCTGAACGCGCTAATCTTAGAAACTACTGGTTCGACTTGAAAGATTATTTTTGTGTTGAATAGACCATTTATCGAGGAAGGTTCTAGGCTATATAACATCACGCTGCAACTATTAGGGGAAAATTATTCTTCCTTGAGGGCTTCCGTTGCACGCGCTGCGAAAACGGTTCAAGATACCAAAAATATATGAATGAAACAATTATTCCTCTTGAAGATCTAAAAAAATGGCCTAGACAGTATATGTCTATCTTTTAAGATTAACTTACTAGAACCGTTTTTATGGTAATCAAATTTGGTCATGCATTATTGCGGTACATGTAGTAATTTTGGGGAAAGTGGGCATTGAGGGACTAAATCAAACTATCCCCCCTCCCCTCCACCCTTTCCATTAAGTAGAAGATAAGAGCTGTAGTGATAGGCCCCAACATGGGTGGCCATAGTTAATTAGTTATTTGATTTGTAAATTAGAAGCAAAAAAAGGAACAATTTCGACAGTGTGTTTTCCGTGTAACCAAAGTAACGATTCCAGCTTTCAATGTCCAGGCTTCTCGGAAACCTAAAAGCATAATTTATTACCTTAATTTTTCACGCTGTAAACCTTATTTTTCAGCCTTTTACTGAAATCTTCTAATGAAAAAGGTAACTAGTACTTAAATTGAATTTATATTTATAATTTTACTTGAGCTTACATAAAATAAACATTAATACACCTTAACAACTAACCAATACATGTTAGTTCGCAAACACTCAGAGCCACAGAAAATTTTCATCCACTTGTAAATTTTAGTTTAAAAAAGCACGTTACAAAAAATAGAGATCCACTTACACTCGATAAATTATTTTATATTTTGTTTGAGTTACACTCATAATAAAAACACAAAATGCTGATAAAAATCACTAGAGCACAGGTATTCCTTTAAATCTTTAAATAACACGTCAAAAAGTTCCTAATCCTCGGATAATCGGACACCTCCATCATCCTACGGGAGAGCCTTCCTTCTCCGAGTCTGCTTGCAGCTGCGCCTGTCTTCGTTGCAGCACGCGCGCGAGTGGCGGCGTGAAGAGCGCGGGGTCGGGGTGCGCCAGACCCGCGCGCTGCCACGGCGCCGGCTGACGCCACGCCACAGACACCACCGTACCCACTATGAATGTGATGAGAGTGCCAACCTGGAAGAGAGTGAATTTATGATCAGAGTCTGATACTATGAAAGTTTTACTTCCGGTTTCTTAATCCATAATCAATTGGAGAATAACCCGCTGATAAGCGCTGTGACTCGCCAGTAACTGCCACTGTCTAAGGAAATTATTTAGGTACATTATGAAGCTCTATGACCGGAGGCAGGTATCGAATCTGCAACTCTTACTTGAGAGTGCAGTTGACCATTGGTCAGGGTGGTCCTGTGCTGATTTTTTGTTAGATGAATTTCCGGGTCATTATAGTGAGTACTTGAGTAGGTGCCATCATGTCTAGCTCAGAGTCATTGGCGCAGGAGTGCGTATCTTGATTTATTTGTACAAAAATGGTGTTTAATGTGTTTCGGATTAGGAAACTTTTTGGAATCTGAAATCGGCAATCAAACAGGTGATTCGCAAAACAACAGCTATGATAAACTGTTTCCAGGACGTTTTCATATTGACGCTTTACTACACTTCAAGCAACCGGAGATTCGTATCTTATAATTTTTAAGTTTGTAATATAGGTGCACTACAGACACATTTTTACTAACCACACTAGTGTACATGTAGGATATTCTGTACAGGTAGAAGTAACTGCTAGGAGCTGGCTCCTCGATGATGTCAGTGAGGGTTGTGTTGAGGCACTCCAAGCCCACTGGCAGTTTGGTTGTGGTGGGGCGCGGGCCACCGAAGCTGGACCACAGAGTTAGGGCCATACCGACTAGCAGACCCACACTGGCACCCTGCAATCAGTAATTGGTAATTACTGTTGTTTGACAAATAGTGTCCTGATAAAACTAAAGAGAAGAGTAGCCGTACCTGGATTATATACAACCACATTATGTTTACTATTTTTACGCTTATGTCCCTATCTATGGAAAAAAATCTCTCTCCCACATTTCAACAAAAAAATGTTGTTAAATAACATGATGTTCTACAGAACAAAGAGGGATTACCCTTTTCTATGTAAATTTTACAACTAACATTGAGCCAATCTACACCCTCTAAGAGTTAATTGCAACTACATAATTGACATTATTGTAATACGTGAAAGTTGTATCTTATAGTTGTATTAGGAACTGATGCACATACAACGATGGAGTAGTAAGTAGACTCCTATTAAACACCCCGTTGGCCTTGAGCTGTCACTGCTGCTGGGCGTACCTGGGTGTTCTTCAGGTCCCGCCTTAGCTAATATATGTATATATTTCTGAACGTTTGCCCGGTCAGTTACTATTATATACAATCATGTCGTGTTCACGGCCGTCTATTTACTATCTTTTTTTATGTAAGTAGGTATATTGCACTACAATAAAGATACTGTAGGAATAATAAAATGTCTATCTAAATTCACATGGAAACTAGCTGTCTGTATTCACAGATATCTACCTAACGAATGAATATTTTGCAGACGGTGTTCGTTTCGCGATCTTTATTACAAATCTATTATCTATATTTTGTAGGTCATGCGAGAACACCGGAATCAACTAGATCGTTTAGTTCATACATACTAGTAAATACATTCACATACACGAACCGTAGCAATTGAGTCAATAAATAAATATAGCACGCCATAACATAAATTATACAATAACCAACCCCTTCTCTAGCATACGTGGTGAACATGCCCAACGTGAATATTCCAAGCAGTGGTCCCCCAACAGCCCCGAAGATAGTCAGCGCAGCCTGCAGTACACCGCCGAGGTGCTCAGCTAGGAACGCCATCCCCAGGAACACAAAGCCATAAAAGCATGATGCCAACTTCGTCAGCCATGGCAACGCACTTGGAGATATACTGCAAAAACTGGTAAAAAAGACAAATTCACTTTTTTTTGTCAATGAAAACCACTTGCACCAGCGTATTTTGGACGTTTATCTACGCAATTGTTCAAAGTTAGCACTGACA
>SJJU01000471.1:0-84011 GCA_012932125.1 Conopomorpha cramerella | reverse complement strand
CAAGTGCCTCTGCCTACCCCTCTTTGGGATTAAAGGCGTGAAGTGTATTTATTTTTTTATTTATTTTATTCTATTTTTGACCGACGAAAAAACGGAGGAGGAAGAGAAGGAGAGAAATTAAAACCTACCTTAAGGGTACTAAAACGGGGGATGATTGATTTTTCACTCACTAATTGTACTGTAAGACCACGCATAACTTCGTCGTTCATGAACCGATATTTAATCTGCTCATAGCCTTAATACTAATTAACACAACCATAATCCACATTTTTCGGCCACAGATGGATCATTCGATCCAATAAATATAGTAGATATTTATTTTCATGCCCTTCGTGACGTTCAAATAATAAAAAAGTAAAAAAGAAATACCTAGAGTTACACAATTATTTTGTGAATGTAATGTACTTCTACCTGCTTAATTCATAAATTATAGACTTCACTGTATTTTGTTTTATAACTTACTTTAACTTTGCCTATCATACATCAAACTAAAGTGCCTTAATAATAATTTTGCAGGAATGCAATAAAATAAATCTTCAATTAATGTTTCCGCTTAATGCAATAGAAGCTATGTAACCGTTTTATTTATTACATATAATATGTGCCGCAATAATAATTTATCAACTTTTGCACATAACCTAACTATCTACCTACATAATAGTAACATGTATATAATCCGTATATAATAAACCAAAAGGCCGACTAACGTCCTTTGGCTCGTGAGTGTTGAATATTTTTTTTTATTTCTTACGACTCTTGAATTTTGAATGTGTTAAAATACTTTTACCAAACGGAGTAGGCAAAGTGTGATAGATAACAAAAAGCAATACAAGAGACGACAGAAATTGCGGGCCATTTTTTTTAACCACACGCCACAAGATCCTTGTTGCATTGCAAATTTACTACGATTATGTCGGTAATGTACTCTTTTAAAAAAGTGTGGGATTTTAGTACTTGCTAGTATTTAGTACAAATTAACTGCCAAGCTGTATGGAAATGTTGAAGATCCGAGCGTATGGAATAGTAACTGCACCAAAGGCAAAGACAAAGAAGACAGTCTACAAAGCAGAAATACATAGGTGCGTTATAAATAAATAGGTATTGTTCCGAAGGAGAAATCCTTGAAGTTATTCTAAATGATTTATATACAATATTATAAACTTTTGTAGGGAGTAAAGTACAGTAATTAATTTAATTTGAAACATTTACAGTACTGGTGATAATTTATTGGATATAAAATGTGTATTTTCCACCCATGTCAAATCAAAACACTAGACTAGTGTTATTAAAACGATTGACTGATCCAGAAAAATATACTTATCCTTGAAACTTGCAAAACCTTTACCTATTACTTATAAAAAAATACATGAATGAGTCAATAGGTATACTTTTTATTGAATTCTGCACATTACAAATGTAAACAATTACAAAAGCAAGTGTGTAAAAGATTTCTAACAGGTAATGTAAATATTTGGTTATTAGACCACGTTAAATTTTAAAGCTTTTGAAGAATAAATATAACCTGTAGTTTTACAGTCGGTTTATATGAACTGCTAAAAAGGTAACTATGATTGCTAAAAAGGTTTTATGTGGTCTGACCATTGCCTAATTGCGTACCCCGAACAACCCTTAGGCACCTTTACGCCGTGTAATGGAAGTCTAGAAATAACAGAATTCGTTACAATTTCAAAGATTCATAGATTAAACTTTAAATTTGTTTTACATTTATGCATAATGTCCATAGGCATCTAAATAGAGGTCTATTGGCACGCCAAGTAGGTTTGCGTCCAGACTCGGGCCCAAAACTTTACGGTGCAATAATCAAATAAATTTTGGATAAGTAATAGACCTAATTTGAATTCATGCGGTACGGGTCCGCCAAAGTTTCGTATTTCACTTGAAATCATGACCTATTCAAATACATTATCTCTGATACATACTGGCTGTAAACAAACAAAAGAGATAAATACATATCAGAATGGATAAGATCTTTAGAGTCACCACATCTCATATGTTACTTTCCTACACACCTAAGAATGAATCCATAAAAATAATCTCATATTGCTTAACTTTCTTGCACACGTTTCCACAACCCCATCCTCGTGCTTATATTACTAGGCAGGTGGCGTTGGACTCGCGTAAATCCCTCACGGTATGAACAACTGACTCAGATAAATGTTTTAGAACTGTAATTTTCCTTAAGTAGGTATTTATCTTAAGACATAGTCATTATGTAGGTTGCTAGTATATTTTCAGTGTCATACCTGCCATAAAACTGGTTTCATAAAACAAAAAAAACTTCAATCCAGGAAAAAACAATACAATTTTATCCATCGCAATAATGAAAACTCTAAGTGATAAAAACCTCCATGCGTATTCCGGGGTCAAAAATTATACTAACTAGATAACTGTAGCTACTTAAGCAAAAGCCCAGAAGACGTCATGTCTTAAAAACTCTACGTGGGATATAAGTTTAGTTTTTTATTCCAAACCTAACTTTCTACAAATGCGCTAACAAAAATCACTCTTCCCACAGAGATGCTCCAGCAACTAATCTCAGGTTACTAAATTACGTATATCAAATCCTACCCAAATCTGACCTCATTCAGTTATTAAAAGAATCAAAGCCCTAAAACTGAAATGGCATTGCTTCGCGTTGCGGTCAAGTAACATGGTACCCATGACTTAAAAGTACACTTCTTCTTAAGAAAAAACCCCATTTAAGAGGTTCTAAACTAGATGGTTTTATGGACGGAAAGTTTGTCCCTCGTTGTATTATGATTAGTGTGGGCTTAAATGATAAGGCCTGCGACCGGAGCGACCTTGCTTCGATTCCCGTGTCTTTGCCGGTGTAATTTCGTGCAGTTCGGTTAAATTAGTCGGTTCTTGGTAGCTGCTGGCGGAGAGCTGGCATTATGTCATTAGATTTGTGTGTAAACGCGCCTTTAAATGTGTTTGAGGTTTTGCTATGTGATGACAGGTAGTGCGACCGCGGACTTCCACTCTCTAACATTTAACTAGTCAAATATTTTAGTTATATTCAGATTATCCCTATACGTTATTATACGTTCCTTGTGCACTAACTACAAAAAAACACATCTTATACTGACAATGTGAGTAAGCACTTCAGTTATAAATACAATAGTTTATTGAGAAACGCAAACTATACCTACACTTTTATAAGAAATAAACCAATTACATAAAATGTACCTATTAGTGGTTTCGCTACTTAAAGGAACAAAACAGGAAAACATTTATCAAAATGAGTTTATTTGAAACTCGGTTGTAGGATACCTATCTACGAGACCACAAGTGGTCATGTCTATTTATTTATAAGTGTATCAAGCAAAAGCCTTGTAAAAGAAAGGAGTGTCATTACTTCAGGGCAGACATTAGACCTGCGCAGACGCCGCCGGTACTGACGCGGGCTTACTGAGCGAAATATAACCAACATAAAAGGATCTACATTCTCCAAGAACCTAATACGAAATGCCAGCTCAAGTTAACGTTGAAAGTGTAAATGGTGAACATGTCAACAATAACACTAAACGCTTGTAAACGCTTGCCCCGAGTTACTCTCGCAGATTTTATTAGAGCGTTTATCTTTTTATTTGTGGCCGAGCCGCGACTACTGTTTAAAGCCCCTAAACTAAACGAGAGAATGATATTCTCTGGAAGCGATCAGACTGATGATGACGCTAAAACTGTTGATTTGACGCTGTTAAAAGTTTAACGTTTGTCGGCAGACGAACTATAAAAAAATACCTACAACATTACCAAAAGGTAGATTTAGGACCGATTTGAACGTTAAATAAAGTATTTTAGAAACTTGGGAGATACAAAAGATCCGTGTTTTTATAAGTAGTAACAACAGTGGTATGTACTTGTTGCGCGGTAAGATTTGGTTTATTCTAATTACGAGTATGAACAGGGAGTAAAGAAAGTTATTATTTCAAACTCTAGTAGATTATAGTGATAAATGTCTAGTACAGTCTGTCAAAGCTGATCCAATCTTATTTGCGGTGCAATAGAAGTATAGCCCAAATTGTGGCTATTATTTCCTTTAGTGCTCCTAACTGCATCAAATACTTAATAAACAATATAATTCATTGAACTAATTACTTAGTAACGTTCTCTAACGCTCTGAATTAAAAAGCATGAGTACATATTTTTTTTAACGTATCAAATAAAATCTCTACATAACAAAGCAATGATTGTATTGATATTCAAATTTCCTTATCGTGAATCTAATACCCGATGCCGGATATCAGGAACTATGATCAAAGGACACGTTAAGAGTCGCCCATAATTGTAGTGATTCATTCTCGAACAGTTCCCACAAGGACCGGCGGCTAGACTAACCCTATATTTGCATTGCCTAATCGGTGAGATGACTAAGATTTTCGGATGGATTATTACGAGCTATTAACGTGGGTATAAATAATAGAGAGTGTGGTGGCGGAAGCCCGGCCAGTAATGAGTGGTCGGGGGTTCGGCGCCGGCGCGGCCGTGACTTGCACACAGCCGCCGCCGCCGTCGCCTGCGATCTCTGGGAGCAAGCGCCTGCGCACTCCCTCGAACGGAACTGATTTGTTATAAGAAATTATTAAAACAATACGACAGATTTTAAAACAGAAGGTACCGTGGATTCTAGAATGACGTCCATTGATTTTTTAATTTTTGTCGCTATTGCTTAAATAGAGAAACAGGATCTTGCAAATGGTCTGAAATCTAAACCGTACTTCATCTGGATCGTTTAAGATCTACTATGTTTTGAAATATGAAGGTTGCATTACCAATTTGAGTATTAGTAGATAGATGTAGTGGGGTAACGTATAGTTAATGTGAATATTATCGATTTCTAAAATATTACGATCTTCGAACTATCGCGATAATTGCGAGAGCACTTATCTATAAGTACCTATCTATGTTATTGGGGTGTAATTATACATTTTCACAGATATCGGACCTAATAAGAGATGTCTACTAATTACACCGTACTAAATGAGGATCCACCGCCCGCTCCCATTGAGAACAAAGTAAATCCGTACCATTAACTCTACGAGAAAAAAAATCACAGAAGAAAGTGACCGGCTGACAAAAACCATTAAATACCCAATTAACTTCGATTTCACACCCTTTCACGAACCGAAAAATCGAAGCCCAAACATTAGTTTAAGCGATATTATTGAAAACCAACAAAAAGGGAGGGCAAAAAGTGCCGATGCCTTTGTGAAAGTTAGTGTTGGAGATTTGGAGACAGCCGGGACGGTGGGCGGGGCGTCGTGTGCGGCGACGGCGGCGGCGCCGGCGTCACGCGCCCGCAACTAATGCTGGCCACGAGAAATAATATGGAAAAAGACCCCCTACATGATTACACTTGGAGTTGTGTTCGAATATTGAACTAAAGATACTACCTTCAATGAATTGAGGAATACCTATACCTAGGCAACAGTTAGTACTTGTAGTAGACAGCTAGATTTTTGGACACATACAAAATGATTATACCATTTTGTGTGTGTAGGAAAGAATTTATCAGTAGGCTTAAAAGCTCTTGGTATCAAAGGATCTCACAGTAGGTACACAATGTAGGTAAGTGTAGTGTTAGATACCTACTGTGCAGGGTCACCACGACTAAGTATGTACCAAGTAAATTGTTTCAAAGCGGTGAAACTAGATTGATGTTGTTTAAACATTTCCTCTGTTTCCAAACCGTGTTCTAATCAATAAAGTTTTTCAATACAGTTGTTTCTTTTTTCTTATTTTTTGTTAGGTATTTTTTGTGTGTTCAATGTGATGGGAGCGGCGCGGGCGCAGGTCTAATTATGGCCGTTTGTTTTTGAGATCGGCCGCGGGCCCTCTGTACGGTAGTCAACGAATTCTATTACAATGTCATTATCGATTTCCTATCGTTAAAATTGTGCTTTGATATGATGCCGACGATGAAATTTTGGAAATGAATTTACTTACAAGTTTTTAAGAAATCATTCAAGTCTAAGCTTTTATTGTACCTACGCGATAGAGAAATTGGAAAAAAATATTGTTGGTTTTATAGAACTGTAAGTATTTTATAAAATTAGGTGACCATCGCTTATATAATCAACTGTGTAATCTTAAAAAGTGGATATCTGGTGTAACAGTTAATGCAATTTTTCCTCAAAATTTGATTTATGATTTAAGTAGTTACAATATTAACCTTAGCCGTGCATAAAATATTGCGGCATTAAATATAAATTCATCCCACAGGGAGCTCAAAAAGGGGATAGAAGTTTATATCAGAAAAAGGTTAATTTTGAAGCTATGGTTCCAAAACTTGGTTGGTCGTTGTATTTTTAATAAATTAATACTGAAACTGCGCGAATGAAATCGCTGGATGTCCGCTAGTACTGAATATGTAGGTATACGGAGCTAAGCATCATCAAATCTGTACACATCAACATGACCAAAATGAGAACATCAAAGCGGCATATCGGCGGCGCTTATAGAGGTCCTGATATTGCTGAGTCAGCGCAGCTTGAACCACGCTCGGTGTAAGACAGGAGCCACGGCTCTGTCCAAATACACCACTTACCTACTAGGCCAGTAATGATGCCTTCCTCGCGCTAACCGACGGATAAAGGGCACTAATGAACACCCATTCCATAGATAATAGCCGATATTGAGATGTCGAGGTGCCTGTAATGTGTAACGAGTGTGTTTCAATGGTCCTGATCATATTTGTTTGTTTTTCTTTTTAAATTTTTGGCTAAAAGAACGTGAATCTAAGCATCATTAAAAACAAACATGCTGTACCTTATTCAGGACTTTACAGGCCTTGGAATGGAAAAGTTTAAGCCATACAATAAATTTCAAATAAAAATATTAATAGACGCTTAATCTTTTAACTTGGGCCGCGTCGAAGAGCCGATAGTAATAATTGTTTCCTCTGCGATCGCATTGTATTAGATACAAGTGATGGCTGTTCTCAACATGTCTGCATTACACACACATTAAATGTAGCTTCTTTATTAAATAGTAAAAAAAATATGTACTTTTAATCTCTTCGCAGGAAATTAGAAGTTGTTTTGTATTGTAGTGTACAAGGTTGGTGTAAATTAAGACTTGTGTTACATGCAGTCAGATAGGCCTAACTTTAATTCATTTACACCAAACAAAAAAACTGTTTGAATATTATAATTTTCACTATTTCGATCTAAATTAGCTTGATCCATTAATGTTACTTAATGTACTTGCAAATGTTCATTTAAAACGACTGAGTTACGATATGTTCATTCTGATATATTGTTCTAGGCCTCCATAGCTTGGAAGTGAGCCACACCCATTCTGCCACCCACAGGCACCTGTCTCAAGTTGTCGCTCTAATGAGCAGTAGCCTGTACTTAACGGCATAGCTTTAGACAATGGACAGATTGTATGCTTTTATATGCGTCTAGTAAAGTAAGAGCAAATTATTTTTTTTGACACATAAAAATTCTTTAGAATAAGAAACTGTTGTTAGTTGTAAGATGTAATGAATTATCTAACCTTACTTTTAGTACAGTAATCCTATCATCTGCTCTATTCTGGTAATTTTCGTTGAACACCGTTCAGTAGGTACTTTTTGTGTAATGAAAAAAATTGGTACAAACATTCACAACTTCATACTTAAAATATTAACGTCCCATTTTCTTGGAAGAGTATTCGTTACTTATCCGCCATGATTGTTTATGACGCCAGTTTGCGCGACGAAAGGGTTTACCATATATACATGCTGGAGGCAAGATAATGGTAGTTATATATAAATAGGCCTTTAGTATGATATCAAGAACAAAAACTAACCTCCTATTCTGGTACCAGGTCTTGACCTGCGTGTCCGTGAGGCCGAGCTTGGCTGCCAGCTCCATGCGGTCCTGCACGCTCAGGTACTTCTGCCGTTCGAACGACTTCTCCAGGGTCTGCAGCTGGTGGTCGGTGAATGCTGTCCGCGCCTTGCGCTGCTTCTTCACCAAGCTGGAGGGATCGCAGCCCTTGCTTGACACGTCGTCGGAGTCATCTTTCACACCTGTAACAGAGTTCTTTGTTCAATTTATGAAGTAGATAGACAACCATTGGCTTTCAATGCGAAGGGTTCGTGTCCTGACCAAGGACAAGAATGCCGGAACAAGGAAAACTATAAGGTATGTGTATACCTACAACGACTTGCTCTGGCACGCGGTATACCTTTCAGTTAAACAATCCTGTTGAGATGTGATCATTTCATTTCCAGAACCCTTTGTACGTATGTGTCTATCTTTTTACACAATATGCATATGAGTTTGTACAAAACCTTTTGTATCGAAATAATTTTATCGCAAATTCATGTTTAGAGAAAACTGAACTACCCTATATCGCCATAACAAAGAAATCAACTCTCTAACCGCTAAAGTATTAATTTCGTCCTACCGAATTCATACAAATTAGTGTTTAGCAATGGAGGATTACGGAGCCGGAGGCATGTTGGCAAGTGTGACGTGTAAGGTTGGCTGTGAAGGGATCGTGTTCGGTGCGGCCTCGAACCTGGAAGCCGCGCCGCGGCAGGGCTTCTTGCGGTCAGCCCGGTTTGAGGAGCCATCCGGTGTTCTTGCTTCACGTCTTAAGGGTGAGGACTTCACTTGCCTCATATTACCTTAAAATACGACCGCTATATCTATCTATAAGGTAAATTAATATCTTGAAATCAGGTAACTTGAAAGAAATCGCTCCGAGCGATAACTAAGGTCGTAGGCCATTTTGCAATTTTACCATTGACAAAACATTTATTATTATAGATTTCATGTGTATGTGCCGTAATATATTTTTTGCGAAGACAGATTGTCTCCAATGACAGGATGTAATATTAGATTAAAGTAAATCAAGGCACTTGGTAGAACGATTCCATCTTGTAACTGACAGGAAATTACCGTCTTATAAAAAACAAAAGTATGTTTGTTACCTACACTGTTTTGTCTTTTGCAAACGTATAGGTATGTCAAATGGTAGAAAATGACTTACTGGTTATGAGGAGGGGAGAGGGGTTGCCTACATTTGCACCTAGGTACTAATAATTGTACATATATTCCTTAGTAACCATTGAAAAAAACCAACACCTGAACGTAGTTTATTTCTACTTTACAAGTGATTGTTAATAAGGTTTTATTGAGTCAAAACTCATCAGGCACTACAGATACGACACGGCTTTACAAAAAAGAACACACAAAGATGTAGCCGCAGTAATAATTACGTTATAAAAATATTATAAGCAACAAGGTGGCGGCAGCGTCTTGACCTTAACTCAGTACCTATAAGGCTATAAAACAAGCCAGTATCCATCGTTAGCATTACTTGGCCGCGGTAAGCCGATTTACTTATAAGGCGTAAGTAAATACACAGTTTATAACTATCTACAATAACTACTAGCCGACAAGGGTCTTTTGGCACGGCGCTAAAAAGTTTGGCAATCAACTTAAACCAATCGATTATACTTTTTTCTAGATAATGCTTGATATTATTATAATACAAGCATAAACAATGCACCAAAAACAAACCAAGGAAAGGAGAAACACAGTAGTGGCGAGAAATGAAGTTAAATATTCAACATTCACGCGCCTTAAGATCCTTGTCGCACGGTACACAAGTGTATACTTTTCTCTTTTTTTGTTTTGTTCACGAACCTTGGACATGTATGTAATAAAAAAGATGGACAGAGTGAAAAAAAAACTAATGTGACTGATATCATACATTCCATGTATGGCGAGATGATAAAATTGTTTCGCCCGTGATGTATAATTTATGTATAATCAATGATTTATTCATTAATTTAGTCGTTAGTGTAATCTTGAATGTTGGGAACGATCAATTTCGATTTTCGAACGCGGCGGCGTGGGTGAGACGTTTTATAGATAACATAAAGAAGTGTGCCGTTCTTTATGAGAATACGTAACGTGCACATATTCAATACTAAATAATAGACGCCACGCGCACTTTCTGTTATTTACACCTCGCTATTACTTATATATTTTTTAATACTGCATGTAAATGGACCCCGAGCCCATTGCACGGAGTCTTAAGTTAAGTAGAAACATTTGTTTGGCCCGCCGAAATTTTCTATTTTGTATGGAGATGAAAGGAGTTTCTATCGTTTCCCAGCATTGTCACCATAAGATGTTCCTTTTTGATGAGCTTAACAAAGTTAAGACTCCGGGTCCAATTTGTAGTTACTATCACGCGAGAATAGTGCATGTTATTGCTAGATATTACTAACTTAGTAGTTTCGAAGCCTATTTTAATCCACACAAACACCCAAATATTTCTCACTCTCACACACGCGCTATCTTTTATACACCATTTTGAGAAAAACAAGCTTGAACTATCGTAAATGTGATGAATGTTTAGGAAAGTAATTCTTGGGACGTTCTCACATTGTTTTGTATTAATTTTGTACAAGTATTAGTTGGGTTATCACTGACATCATCTCATATTAGTACTGTTAAGTATCGGATATTTTTGTTTTAATTTACATACTTTTCCTATACTTTCATTTCCTATAATTGTTTTTGTCATACTAATTAAATGTTTCATTTTACGCTGTTTATTACAACGGTAATTTCACAGACCCCAACCTTACCACTGAAAGGGATAATTTTAATCTAATAATTTAAGTCTTTTCATACAGAAGGAAAGGCCATATAGTAATTAAATATATTACCTAGAGGGAACGCCCCGCGTTTTAATTCGCGTAGTTTTAGTATGTCATACAAACTATAACACCCTCTATACAGCGCCACGTACCACATGATGGGGATGAAAAGTATCCTATGTCTTCTGTTTCTAATCTACCTCCCCACCAATTTTCAGATAAATCGGTTAAGGATTTTTTGTGTTGTAAATAGTGTAACTAACACTATTTTCTTTTATATAATATAGATAGAAATAGAAAATAGCGAAGGGTATATCAATTAATCATTCTCTCGTACAATAAAGTACCTTGTATCGTACGAATCAGTTAACAAAATTAAGTCGTTGACCTAATTACTGAGTGTACATATTTTTTTCCTTCCTTCACTGATGATAAGTATGGCAAAATTGACAAGGAGGCAGCGGAGTGTGGTAGCCGCGCGCCTGCGGTTTGCCACCCGCCGCGACGACGCGACGTGGCCTGCGCTTGCGCATAATGTGTTTAACATCGCTGAAATTTTCACTGTTCATTATGAATATGGACTCTATATATCATTGTTATACCTATTTAACAGTAGACCCGGAAAACGTTGTTTTTCCAACATACATATTTATATTATATAATATGTATGATAAGATTTAGATTAAGTTATATTAAGATTGTTTCTCTGCTATTATGTGCATGTAATGTATGTAAACAAACTTTATGTGGTAAAGAAACTCGCATCAAATTTTGTTCCATAGTTTTAAAGATCTACGCACACATAGGGATGGAGAGCGGGAGGCTTATCTATTTAGTAAGTAATATAAACTAACTGGGAGAAGCAAAGTTAATAAAAATATGCATTCCAACCTAAATTAGTACCTACCTTAATTAGTCCATAAGCTATGTCAAAACGTTTTTTTTTTATTTCGCTGCCTTTTGTAAACATCCCCCACCTACATTATATATTTCAACTATTTAGCTAAAATATTATAAGTTTTAACCAACTAGAATAAACTAGAATTTTCAATTTTAAACTACAATTATACCGTAATTAACCTACGGATATAACATTTAATTTCTGAATTGAAAAATTATACAGGAAATACCTAAACGTATTAAAGCAAGGAAACAATAATTAATTAAATAAGTTCTGACATAAATAGTTACATCAAAAAGTCGATTTCAAGCCACATACATGTAAATCGTTCATATTAGTACATTAATATAATTGAATCGAATTATTCATTCAATTTCAAAGCAAACAAGTGCCTCGGGTTTGACAAGCGCCTACTCTCGTTTGTAATGTAAATAAATATTAATATTTTAATTACATAATTGTGTCTACATTATTATAATAACTACTTTGACGAAACGTGTTGCGGATATAAATGTGTGTTAGGAACATTTTGTTCGACTTAAAAACTCACTGAGGCTTTTTATATGAACATGGTAGCATTTTTTTTTCGTTATTATGTTCCTGTTCTACTAAAGACTGTTGATTTATTAATAGTTTATTTAAGTTATAATTAGATTTAAGTATTGTAATAAGTTAGCGCTCTCCGAACTGTGCGGTGCCCTAAAAGGGTCTATGTTGGACCATGACATAAATAATTAAGATCATAAATGTACACATGGAAGCACATATTAATATACAAAATACAAATATTTCCATGATCATTTGGGGGGGGGGGGGAACACGGCTTGGAATTTTTTAACTTAATTCTTCCAACTGTCATCTACGAAATCAAGATATGTAGGTAGGTACTTGTATCATGTTATAGCTGTTGTCACTGTATCTACAGCATGTTAATTAAATCAGCATAATACCACATGTTACTAAGAAATTGCTAAAAAACGAAATAAAGTCAAATATTTTTTTCGGTTTAAGGTATGAATAAAAACTTTATTGTATACTTAACATATTACATAGCGACTATATCGCTGAAAGCGTTTTCTTCCAGGATACCTGTTTCGTTGACATGAAAGATAAATGTAAATTAAATGCCTACTACTGCAAATAAACTACATACATAAAAATACCTATTTGCACTACTGTATTTTTATTACTCGCCTTGTTTCAATACACACGGATCATATTAACTCTATCTACCACATGTCAAAATTTCATCATCCTTTCCGAATAATTTGATAAGCTTTATTAATATGTAATAAGTCGACAATTGTAAGTAAGTAAGTAGGCAACATAACAGCAGACACCTAGAGTCGGCCTAAGGGATTAGGCCCCGTTATGCGGAGCGTTGACAAGTGACAGCGAGTGTCACACGCCGCGCCGCCTTATCGCATGCGCCCACGCATATGTACAAGTTTAGCACTAAACGCTTTGAGGTGTATTTAGTTATTGTGTATTCGTGACTGTTTACTTGTTAGGTACTGTGTGTTTATTTACAGAGAAGCGTTTAGAGTTAGGTAGGGACGAATAATAAGAAAGTTTGTTAAGGAAGTTAGAGTTTTAATCAGTTGATTTTCATACCAGATCGTTTTAAATATCACAGCTTTGGGGTGATGAATTTACAGTAATATTTCAAGTATAGAAGTAAAATTGTATACATTACAGTTAGTTAATAATGAGACGGGGCATAAGGTAGATATCGTTTCCGGAAAAGAGCCACGAAATATTCTTGAAACCGCAATTGTAACGTACCGTCTAATTGATTACTACAATAAACTTTTGGAAACTTTTAAGTGAATTTTAAAAAGGTACATTTTCTCTTGTCTCTCTGACTTACTTTTAAGCTTACACAATAAGACAGATGCATGCGAATATTCACTTCTTGACGATCATTATTACGGTTGATGAAAGGCACTTGCCCGCGAGGGAAGACTTTATTTTGACAAGAAAGTCCGCGCATCAACAACCACCCACCAAGCGACGTACACGAGTGTTAAAACCCGTCCGAAACACAAAAAGGCCCGACAGCCAATTCCACAAACAACATAATAAAAGAAACATCTCAATATTTACTACATGTAGTATAGGAGTTTCGTGACTGGGGAGTGTTGGGCGCGTTCATTATTAGCAGAATGAAGACGGCAGTCTCCCCGGAGAGCGGTGTTCGCGAGCGTCGACACGAATGCGCGTATACAGTCAACCGTGCCCGACATAAAGCGTTTCCGTTAACAGCAATTTACCAAATTCCTCGCATTTTTATGTCATAATTAGTCATTTGCTATTGTCCTTAGGAGAAGGATATCAGCGTCGCGGACTAAAGGTTACCCTTAAACCTGCAGTGTATTGGTTAGGGAAGAGCTTTATCGACATGAGCTTTAAGTCCCGTTTGAATGAAATACGGCCTCTTCTTTTCACCTTAATAATATTCTCCCAACTAAACTTATCTAACCTACTAGGTACTCGTACTAGATACTATGTTAACAATACGTCGATGTTGCTCCAATTCTCAAATATTTATTACCCACTGATTGCCATTAAAGCCAATTTAATACTCGAACACCAACCATAATATCGCAACGAGGAACTAGTCAGTGCAGATTCCACTAAGTGCAATTGTTTTTTTTTCGGTGCTTGAGAAAATGGCTGGTTTTCCTTTCCAACATTAATAGTGTTGTATAACCCGCCGCAGGCGCTATGTGAGTGTGGAGTTAATCTTCTGTTTATACAATTTGCCTAATGATTGCAACGCTCGGTTTACAGAGCGGCGGGCGGCGGGGGCGGCGGCGCGGGCGGGTGCAAGCGCAAGAAATTAATTGATACGTGATGAGTTACTGCGTGTGAGCGCTCGCGGGGGGCCAGTTATGTCACAACACTAACACAACACATGTTTTGCGAAAAACTTTAAATCGTCGTAGGAACTCCGTGCACGTAGAGATTGAATGCCCCTATCTATCTGACTGTCAAGCAAGTTATTACGCGATTTGTAGTTTGTTTTTTTAAATATGTATTATTAGCAGACATGTAAAGGAGGTGTCGTAGTTCAACAAAAAACCTATAGGTAAATAAAATACAAATTTAATGATATTGTTAAGTTATCCTCCAATATAATTATCTTTAGGCACACTCAGCAGAATTTCCAGAATCCACAGTTGTAATATAAGTAATTGAACAAATTGATGTAAACTTTGTGTTAATTTGTACGCGAATGATTTGTAAACGCCGTAATCGTAAAGCTTTAACATACTGTTTCCAACAAATAAGTAATAAGTGCGAACATAACGTATGCAATACGATCTCTATGGCGACGTGATAAAAGCTACAGATTTCTGTACGCATGTACGTACTCACAAGGGGTGATGATGTTTCCGAGAATGAATTTCGCGATTCATAATAAAAAAATCGTACAATTTTCTTGGTAAGTTGTACTTCATGACATCTGGCCAGAATTTGTTGAGCCCGGTGGCAGTTGTAATTGGCTGGCGCTCGAGCTCTCGCCACAGATGTTTTCGGTGGTAGGTCGATGCGACCAGCAGTATAATGACGGAGCCTGCTTCTGAGACCTGACGAGCGTGTGAAGTACGCGAGAACGCACCACTACTTACAATAAGAAAGA
This sequence comes from Conopomorpha cramerella, assembly GCA_012932125.1. Lineage (NCBI taxonomy): Eukaryota > Metazoa > Arthropoda > Insecta > Lepidoptera > Gracillariidae > Conopomorpha > Conopomorpha cramerella. The sequence continues at coordinate 68,831 of SJJU01000471.1, read as the reverse complement.
TAATTGGACCATTCACCTAGTTTCATAATCAATCTGTATGCAAATCGGCATTCATATCGGTCTGCGGAATGAATAAATGCTTACACGGAATTACGTTTAAAAAAGTAAGGAAGTGAGTAACTATTCAGTACGAAAAAAGTGTTTTCTGTCAAAAAGATATTCAGTTAATCAAGTGAAGTGTCGAAGGTAGTGGTTTATAGCAAAACTAATAATTACGGTTTATCAAACTAATGGTTGTATAGAACCGTCAATCGCGTTATCAACAAAAGTATAGCAGAGCTGCACAATCGCAAAGGCTCTATCAATGTGAAATGGAATGAAAAATTTTGTATTTTCCGATTGGTTTTCCTTCTAACCGATCAAGTGGACAGCAAAACCCATTTCACGGTGAATGCACACGCAAACACGCATTTACTATGCATCGTCATACCTATACGATATTGAGTTGTTAAAACAAGCCAATACATCATATAGAAATTAATATACAGAAAAAAATGTACATCAAAGACCCACGTCAGGGGATCTAACTACTCAAGCATATTGAAAAATGTAAAAGCGATTTAAAGCGATGGAACCCCAAAATGTTGCCCCACGGCTTAGCGTTCGAACCTTCAGTTGACACTTCAACAACTAAACAAGCCAAACTTAATCCCTAATAAGAAAATAAACTGTTTAAAGAAGTCTCAACTGGGAGAGACGTTTGGGATCCTTTATTCCGTCGCGGGTTCAATTTCACGTGACGTCGCCTGTCACCGGAGACGCGAATAGAAGCCGCATTATCGGGCGACTTTAAACTGGTCCTATTTATAGAGATGATAATCTATTTATTGTCACAATAAAAAGTTGTGATTTTATCATGGTATTGTTGTACGTTGAAAGAATTGTCAAGCTTTTTGACGATTATGCACTGCACTGGTTTCTGTAAGATGTGAAGCCTGATGGTTGCGGAATAAGATTGATTTTCGAATGTGTGCCACAGCGATGACGTCGATGGGAGGATTTGCCGTAGGAAGTTAAGCGGCTTAGTTGATGCGTTGAGTGTTTGACGGGCGAGTAACAAGGCGGTGGCGATGCCAGCCGACCAGAAGTGATCAGTTTCGTGTTGTTGCGATGACGGGCAGACCAACCAACGCGTTCCGGGGCCTACACAACAACCGACAGTTCATGAACTGTTCCTCTTGAGCTTGAAGCTCAGGAAAAGTGGCCCTCCTTCCTGGACAGTCTTCTTTGGTTGTGGCCTAAAAAACGGTATTACACGACGACGCGATGCAACTCGAACTGGCGACCTTACATTTGTAAGTGGCTAGCCGACAGGAAAGAATCCCTCACGAAACTGGTAGTATATATTACGATTATTATCGATATACGATATAATATATTGGGAAGAAAAAGCGAATTTTTAATTTCACCATCAAATTACTGTGATTGGATGTGCCAGCTTGTTTATCAAAACAAACAGTGATTCTCTAATACCTACGATAGTATGTTACCTGTAAATGCCTATAGTAGGTATAGATTAATTAGCGGCGGCGTAGCGGAGTCGCCGTCGTCCTCGTGTATGTTAATTGCTTTAAAAGCTGTGTTCTTAAATTTCTGCGAAAACGGAGTTTTTCGAGTTACAAGAATTTTTGTACACGTATTATTTACAGTTGCATGACACGTCTAATTGCTGCGGATGTTACGAGTAAGTCAGTAATTGGGACGCGCAACGTTCAAACAATAAAATGCTTTGTACGTGCTCACGACCGTCTACGACTTCCATTTCATGCTCCGTAATCTGTATATATATTATTAATTACGAGAATGTAATCGCCTCTTCATTCAAAAGCAGATTATTTTATTAAATAACAAAATTATGCTTTAAAACGATGGCTGTTGAACAATTTGAAATTGGAACAGGGGACAATGTTGACATTTCACAAAAGCTGATTATGACGTCAGTTTTTTTTTCTTTATTCCCGAAGCCGAGGCAGCGAGTCTTTTCAGCCAGGATTAATTCGATCCGTTTTATAAAGGCTTAGTTATCTTGGCCCGGGTGTGATACACGGTGGTATTTATCGCGGCCATTATGCATTTTATTATTTAATTTATTTTGGAGCCGTCGAACTGCTCTCCTATTCAGCGATGACGACGTAAAAAAATCGTTAAAAATAAAACAAACTTAACGTTAAACGTTATCTAAATGCGATTCCATTTGTTTAATGTTCGAGCTGCGTCTCGAGGTTTATTGTTATATCAGGTCAACTTAAAATAAAATTAACATTTGACCTGTGCGCCATGCCGGTGAAATTCAACCACCTTGATGGGACAGTCATAAATAGGTAAATACAGGATAGAAGGAAGAAAAATCTTTCAAAAGAGTAAACAATAGTGTTATAAATGAATAAAAGTTTAGATACAGTTATAAAACATAATCCAAGTGGTTATATAAAGCATGTTGGTCTCAATCTTGATAAGATTCGTTTGTTCAACACTAATTAGTAGAACACTCTCCGAAATAAAATAAATTATTTTAATTGAATCACTGTTGTGATATGAATAAGATAGTCGGCTTCTAAAATTAATATTTTGTATCTAATTACATTTATCATGTGGAAAATGTGAGAAGCGTTATTATTTTGTGGAATATTTAGAAGTTTTGTGTGTTTTAGAGGGCGCTTGTGCAAAATATACGTTGAGTTTTAAAGCATTAACTTTTAAGCGACAATATTTGTTTTTCATTATACTCATTGATACTAAAGCGATAGACGGGTTAAAAATAATAATATGAACTACTATCTAGAATATTTTGTAAGTTGAAAATAACGACGAGTTTATTATAAACTGGCTGTCCCGTAAAACATCCGTTTTGTCGTAGAAGGACTTGGTTAGTCGTTTTGATTAAACTCGCGAATGAAGCATTTCATATGGCTTGATATGAAATAATAAACAACGTCAATTATTGATTAAATATTGTATTATTTACATATTTTCAATAACGGATTCTAGTCTCTTAAAACTGATCTCGGATTTATTATGTAAAAGGTAAGGTTCGGTTTATATGGGACGGCCATCGCAGCGAAGAAATGTCTTCTTTCGTACTACCTGAACTAGTTGAATAGTAGAAAATTTAAATACATGTTCGATATCGGAATCTGATCACTCTGTTGATATTATAACTACCAATAACCGACGCCTAATGACTAAAAAGAAACGGTCATCTGTACTTCGCAGTTTCTACATGTTTCCCTAACTAATACAGCAATTTGTTGAACCCACTGATGGCAATAGCACACTTTAGATCGTACCTATGTTGTATTTGAGCGAGCAGCCGGTGCCGCGGCCAACGCCATCGTCGACTCTAATTTAATAAATTTTTCAAAGGAAATGCGCTCGGGCGGTTTTATGTGTTTATTACCCACGAGGCGCGGACCACACGGGCTTTTCTATCACACGTAGGTATATTATGCCTGGTACTAGGATTAATAACATTGATGCACGAACCCAGTAACACGTAGGTAGGTAATATTTTGCAAAGTACTTATCAAGTATTTTTTGTAAATCAATTTACAACATCAATAATAATAATAACTGTATTAGTATGGACGATACCTAAAATGAGAACTATTAAAATTTGTCTGCCTACTAAAAGTTCTTTGCTAAAAATTGTTATTTTAAAACATTTTCTCATGTTCTTCGGCAAGTAGATCTTCCGTTATCTTTCTTGTAGCCATGGGCTAACACCTACTACCTACTACTATAACAATTCTGTATCTTAGGTAAAATTTTTGGCTTTAGATTTGGGAGATTAACCAACTCTTTCTTCTACAAATAAATACCACCTATGAACGTACTTATTGTGCACTAGATATATGTACCGACATTTATGAATATGGCTGCAGCTACATAAATAAAAGAAAGCACTCCTACCTAGGTACTTTGAAATTTTGCCGCTAAACATGAATTGGTTCAAAAATCCACGTGATCATGAGTTTAACCTATAACCATAAAGTTTTCAAGTTTACACTGTAAATGTGTGCGTAAATGGAAGCCTACGTCATCACCCAGGACTTAGCGTGTGTGTTTGTGTGCGTTTGTCCGGTTCAGCTGTGATGCGCCTTATCCCACAGATCGGGTTACCGGGATGACGCCGCCGGTTCCGGGATCACGGCGGCGACCGCTCATGATCCCGTGATTTGACACTTTATACATTTTTTATACACTTACCTACGTTTTTTTATTAATACGTGTTTCGTCCGTCTGCGCTTCATTAAAATGCATGTAGAAACTTTTGTTTTTAGTTTTATACGTTGGTGAATAATTGAGTATAAATAGATTCTGACATGTCGTGTTTAAAATAAGTAAATAAATAATAAGTAGGTACATATCTACCTGATAGTATTGCCAAACTCAGTATTGAAGCTTTTTTGTAAGGAATTATACGATAATATTAAGAAATACGATTTTTTAAACCTAGTAGTTACTAGGTAATTATTTGGTGTCAGGATAAGGTAAAATCGCTTGTCTAGCATGAACGATTTTGCTTCGCAAAATTATCATTTAAACAGATGGTTTTGAACAGAAAAAATAATTAAAGCTCTAGTATATTGTATATTAATAACTAGTTGAAAAAATATGTACCTAACTGTCAACAAATACTTAATTTTATAGTGTATCATAGATATTCCTATTTAAGTTCCAGATCTCCGCCGGTCGTCATAAAAAAATTATATGGAACTGTCATTTATTAGGCCTTGAAATTGTTAAGTAATACCGCTTGAATTTAAAAAAAACTCGCCTCGTATTAGGTACTATTTGCGTAAACGCTAATTTGAATGTATCAGATCAATTTGTCGTTGTCGTTATATTTTATGTTTAGTGCAGTGTTTTATATCGTTTATGTCACACGAAGTTATTTATTACTTTGCTCTACATCTTTGTAGCTAAATGCCATTTAACGTACGCGTTCCTAACACTATATTTTATACGGAACTATGATTTACTTAGATAGGTATGTATATGTAACCCTCATTCGTCCGTCATCTCTAATGGACTATATATGTAGGTATGACTGATGCTTAAATAACCTTTCCTTTATGTATTGTAATAAATAACTTCACGGAACACAAAATCAAATGCGAAAAAATAATTAATTGTAGTTAACTCAAAACTTTGAAACGTATGTGTTTTCGATTTGGATGAAAATGAGCTCAATAATTATTAGTAGGCACCTACTGAGGCTTTAAGCTATTAAAAGTAACATCTTAACAAAAAAACACAATATTTGTCGTGAACGAAGTCGTAGGCAATCTTAGTAAGATTACTTTAGGTAGGTTGGTACTAAATGAAAATAGAGTAGTAACGTAGCAGTTAACATTTTCCGCGAAGAAATTACATATCGACCATAACGAGTTTCCAAGTTTGATACCATTATTATAGGTATAATACAAGTACCTACCTGAATTAAATAATATAACATTTCTTATTTCCAAATACTTTTCCACCTGATATGATTTGATAAGTAACGCTAGAAAGTGTTCATGATGTTGATCCTTCCGATTCTACCCGTAAAGGATTATGTAAGTACTATAATTACTAAATCAAATCAGGTATTATCCTTATCTAAAACATACATGTCAGTGCCGAAAATGCTAAAGAACAACGTATGTTATCCCGTTGATGTCTTTTACTTGAGACAGAGGAATAAAGGCGGGCCTGCGCCGCCGCCGCCGCCGTCGGCCGCCGGGTAGCGTGCGCGCAAAATACGCGTTAAAAATATTCTAGGTTCTAATTGACGGCCTATTCTCCACACATTTTAAAATAATAAAATAGCACCATTTACCCTGTAAGTGTTATACTTATGTTGTATGGCGTGATTTTGTAACAAGATAATGACGATTTGGTTCGGTTTTCTTATAGGATTCTTAGCTATTAGAGCACCCGCAACTACTTAATAGGTAACACATTTATATAACGATGTTCATTATCTCCTAAGATTTGATGAAGTTTACTATTAAAGCTGATAACATAGCACCAAATATCCTACTATTAATCTCAGTAAGTAACATTCTACCAGTGGCGTGCACTGTCTTTTACGACAAGGTAGGCAGTAATCCCCAAGGATTGACACCTATGTATAGGTAACTTGTCTTTACGAAATATAGGTACCTACTATAAGGTACTCACCCACAAAACACAGGACCTTCGTTAGCCGTGAGTACAAGAAAAAAATATCTAGTAATAACTCTACGGTCGGGTAGCCAAAATACTAAGGTAGGCAATGTCTTTTTGCCTATATGGTGTGCACGCCACTGCATTCTACCTCGAAATGTATTGCCGTCAACGCAAAAAGAATGGCCTATAAGTCCAACATCGAAACGGTGCCTACCTGGTGAATCAGTAGCGGATCTCTCCGAATCGGAATCAGGAACTCCCACTCCGTCTGGTACTCGGAGTCTCTGTGCGCTGAGGTCCCTGGGCGCGTGGTCCAGAATGTCAGTGATCATGAACCTGGTGCGCGGAGCCCGCGGCTCGCGCTCGTCGCGCTGCACCGTCATCGCCAGCGCGCCGCCGCTCCAGACCTCCCAGCCGTAACAAACACCCACATGCAATCCTCACACACTACACAAACAACGTAAAACGTATGACGCGAGACACGGTGCACTGACGGTCCGTGCGCGATGCGTCGGGCGCAAGCTCTGAGCCGAGACTGGCGCAGCTCGGCGGCCCGGCGCCTGGAGGCGCGGCCAGCCAATAGCGACGAGAGGCGGGGCCTCCACCACCACATACACTTTTTTTTTCTCCTGTAGAGAAAGCTCCGCGCGGATTTAAGCTTTTATACGTGGATAAAGCGCTTTTATAGCAAATAAAGAGTTCCAGCTTCGGGATATCACACTTTACGGCACCGTTTCACTGAAATTTAACGATACTGTGCGCTTATAATTGTTTCACACCCACTATAGGCTGTTGTAGATGGATATATTTTGCGGACCTCTCAATACAGAGGGTACGAATTTACATAATTGATATTTAGGTTTTTGAAATGTTTCTTAATATTTTGACATCTACAGAGCCTAAGCACGTGACTGTGTTCTCCATTTTTAGGGGTAATGAAGTAAATTAATGCTTAGGTGCCTACATTGTACTTTATTTTATTTTTATTGCCTCTCTGAAAAAAATACACTTTACCGTTTCTTATAATAATTTTCAATATAAATTCATTAAGTGGTTACATAACTTAGAAATATAACACTTCGTGGTACGTACATTATCTTTTGTCGAATACGACTTGGGTGCAAATTACCTCTGATAATTTTTCATAATAGCAGGTAAGTGAGACTTGACCTTTGTTTACAGTTACTATTTTTTGTCGTGTGATCACTACTTATCATTAAACAAATGAACAAATAAGGGTGCAGGAAATATTCGTATCCTAATTAAATACCAAAAAATATTGTTAATACGTTATAATAAGTAATTTAGCATTGCTCCGTGGGTATAGTTGATTTACTTTTAGATAATACTTGACAGAATGCAATTTCGTTGTAATGTCTCATTCGTTCAATATAAAATATGCTTTAATAAGTTAAAAAACATTCTTTACTGAATTGCCATGACGCCGCATATAATCTTAGACTCCACAAAGTAAATAGAATGCATCAGCCTTTGGTCGTAGGAGCCAACTATGGGATTTGTATATTTAGGTGTATTCAGGCTATGAGCTACCAACTTATAATTGAAGGCCCATATTGATTCTTAACTCTCTTAAATGTGGCCGAAGGTTCCTTGTGATACCAAGGTTCTGGTCCACCACCTTTTGGTGATTACGGATATTAGTATCTGTATGTATACTTTAGGTTTTTTGACACCTAGCACATAGGTACAAATAGGTACATTTATTTTTTATTAATGTTGGTGAAATTTAAATACATACTTATTTTACGATGATAATAAATTAAATAGGTACACAGGCATCGGCAGGTACCTATGTATTTACGAAATGTATGTAGACTAAACTTATCTACGACGGGAAAATAACTCTTTAATCGTAAAAGGAGAGTTGAGTCTGGTGTTATTACAATAACTTTTTTTATTTTATATAGACAGTTTTTCTTTATTCAGACAGTCTGGTGTTATATTTTTAACTAAGAAAAAAAGTTTTCTTAAGTGCTACTTAGTGTCGGATCCCAAAAAGTAAACAAAACAAGGAGAGAATATATTATTATGTAAAAAATATATACAACGTATAGAAGCACACTTCACAAGACGTAAGTTCAAAAATTTTTGCAACAGCGAACTTTGGTTCATAAATCCTAGAATGTCACATTGACATTGACAGTAATGACAGAGAAATAGAGTATAGGTATAAATATTAACAAAATAATAAAATATCCTTAACAAATAGAACTTGTCGATGAAGATAAAATTTTGCACAGTAATAAATAATAGACACAACTATATTTATCAAAAGACTGAATACACATTTTTAAATGCTTCATTAAAGTAAAATTTCCAAAGCTTACATGTACATTTAGTATGCACTATTAGGGCTTATAAGCTAAAACACAGCGTTCACAGTGCACGTTTCGTAAAGACCCGTTCAGTACTTTTGCCCTTAAAGAAAAAACAACATATCCATCTAAACTTTCACAATAAAACTCGGTTGTAATGACAGGTACTGGTTGAAATATTAAATAAATAACGATATGGTTAAAAGATACAACAAACATGCGTAACTTGTACAGTGTATTTTCCTATGCTATCATTTCATATGGCATGTACAAAACATATATTTTTTTTCTGAAAACCGTACATTTATTAAACGTTCCCTTCGATTCATTGGGTTTGTCATCACCATACCCTGATTTCCTAATCATTGGAATATTACATATTTTCTTTAAAAAAATTATCGACGGAGTTATCCGCGAACAAACATAAAAAATCATATAAACAGTCGAATTGAGAAAATCCTCTTATTGTTGTGTGTGTATTAAACTCCTTTTATTGAAGTCTCTTAAAAAGTATAACTTATACACACAATACTTAACTATTACAGCAAAGGGATAATATCACTAACACAATATTAAACGCAGGTATAATAGGAATCAGGTCTGGAAATATGCAGCGTAAAAAAAGTTATTGAAGACAGTAGTAACAGTAGTAAATTCGATATATACCAATAATACGCTTAGCAATGCGAATCATTTCATTGTAAGCACATTTTTTTCCCGAAACAATGAATTCCATTCGTTAATTTCACGCTCGTATAGCTGTTTAATACAGTCACGGTCTGGCAGATATGTTACCGTGAACTTACAATTCCTTTTTTAGGTCTATCTTCTGCACATTACCGGGATTATATTGCATATAATAATTTTATAGGTAAACGTACTAGAATAATGAATTAAGTAATGTAAGTCACAGGGTAAAAAAGTACCGCTCAACTCGATGTTGTATTTCCGCCATTTTGAAAAACTTTTTACCAATAATCTCGTAACTACTGAAGTTACTAGGCCCACAATACTAGCTTTTTCCGGAACAAGAAACGAACCTACGAAATATCATCAGCCACATGACGTCCACTGCTGGACGAGGGCCTCCCCCAATGATTTCCGTGATAATTTGGGGGGAAATGCCAATAATCGCTACGCTTGACAGGCGATCGCAGTAGTGTTGTAGTTTAACTCACAGAGAGCACTGGTGCCCGTCCTCTGGAAGGATCCCTCGGTGACCCCTTACGACTCCCATGACGGGAAAAGCTGGGGTGGTGAAACATGTATTCTATTTGCCGTCACCGCTGTATTCTATTTGCGTCACCGTGTAATTTGCCAAGTTTTAAAAACTTTTTAATATTACAGGTAAGACTCCTATACTGTATAATAAGCCAAATCTAAAATTGAGACGACCGGAATAGCACTTTTTTAATACCTAATAATATAAACTAATCAATCAAAATGCACCGTCAAAGTTTGCCATACAAATGGACTTAATAGGTTTGTCTCTTGTAACAGGTGAGACTAGACACAACTTTGGGCTATAGCTACTCTATATACGAGGAATACTAACTTGAGTAAAAAAATGTCCATCTTTAATTAGTGTGCCCCGTTATGCTCTTCAGTGAATACTGCGTAAATAGTATCTACAACGAAGTTACAAGGCCTGAGTTGCTTCGAGAAAAGGACGGTACGACCGTGCAGCTTTTTTTCTTGCTCGACTTGGTGAGGGCACTGCCGTGCCCCCAGATTTTAGGTTTGTATAGAGCCGTAATCTGTACATGCCTCTCTGAGACAGCAAGTGTCCTCACGGACACGGCAGCATGATGCCCCAACGCTTGCCTGTATGAAACTTAAAATAACCTAGTTGGCATCACACAAACGATAGGTAGCATACTCAACAGCTATTTTGTATTTAGGTACAATATACGCTACATACCTCTTTATGTATGCAATATGCACTTCATAAAATAAATAAACATGATTTAGCTATAGATGTGTTGTATGCGTTTACAGCGATAAAGAATCAATACCGCTGCTGTTTCAAGTAAAAAACTTAGCACAAAGTAAGCATCAAGCGGGCTCTAAAGTGTAAAGGTATATGACCGCTTGTACCATTTATATCTTCCCTAACTAATGTTAAAATATTTTACGAATATTTTTTTCTCAAATTGTAAATTCTGTTAAAACCTCCAATTATAATTCTATGAAATTGGGTTGTCAGGTCACATAAGGAAGTAGTTATAACATACTTACCACCACCAATTTAATGTATCCAATATTTTTTGCTCCACCACAATTGACAAAGCAGGTGTAGGTATATTTCATTAATGAAAATAATAAATCCAAAATAGTAGTACGCTAAATCATTTAAAAAATTGGCATGGAATCAGAAATTGAACATCAGAGTTCTAATAATCAAAGTGACAACTAATAATCATTTTACTCGAGAAAAAATAAAATCAAAGATTTAAAAAAAAGTGTAATAGAAATTATCTATCTAATTATTAAGTATGACAAACATAAGCCAAATTGATGACGCGCAGACATATTTGAAAGTCGTGTTTTCTAAACAGCAATTGAAATACGTGAATTACTGTTCTTATTAAGGTAGGCAGAATAAAACGAACAGTTCATCGAGATGAACAGTTCCTGGAGATGCAGTCTAGGAAGAAAAATAATAAAAACATCCAGAGGGTACAAGTAATAGGTTCGTCGAGGCTTATGCTGCAATTTCACGCTATCGGCTGCCGCCTGTAGCTGAAAAACGATATAATCACGAGCGACTGGATATCACCCACATATATGTTAATTGTAAATACCTAGCTACCAATAAATTTGTGCAAAACGCATTTCTACAGAAACAGTCATCGATCATTCCTGTCGAAGAGAGTTTTCTATCCGATAATTAGGCCAATTATGTAGAGAAAAACAAGAGCGTGTATGTAATAAATTATACTTACGAATTTTAATATCAAAGTAGGACAGAGTCACTTGATAAGACAATACGAAGTGTATTCGGATTAGGTAGGTGGCGAGTACATTGATGTTTCATACATTTTGAGACAAGTACGACTTATTTATGGGTCAACACATGTTTCACATGAATATTGATTTATTATGTTTCACACTATTGTCACACTGAGTACTGAAAATTTGTTTTTTTTATTTTGAACCTACTTTAAATCTGTCACTGAGATGAAGGGAGGCCTGGAGATCTGTCACACAGAAGAAATCCTAGTATGGATTCCAGACTCTCACAAAGAATAAATGTTATATAAAGTAGTTAGTCTCAATTGTGTCTTACTCTTTAGTTTGATATATGTATTTTTTAATGTCTTTGTGAAGAGTGAATAAACTTTTTTATTATTTTCATTTATTCCATTTATTTTCTTCCACTGTACCGTAAGGGTGTTGCGTAGTGAACTTAAGAAAGTTTTAAAAGAATGCACAACCCGCCTACTGATTGCGAGTCGAATGAGCACTAGGTAACAGACGACCTGATATTATTATTGTAATTACAGCGTTTCCCGAAAATTTACCACATTGTGTAGGCTTAACCAACATTTATTAATGTAGTAGTTAAAAAGATACCAGGGATTTTGCAACCAGTAACGTGTTCCGTGAATTTTACTTACCTAGTTTACTTTGCTCCAGATTCTTCTTCTTGTTCCTAGCTTTATTCTCGATTGCACTTCCTTCTCTCGTTATTACATGTGCCTCCATTTTGCAAAATCATTTTGTGAGTATGTTGGCACGCATGTCAAACTGTAAAACGTCAAGCCATCGTTTAAACCTATGTCTGTATGCAAGTCAGCTTTTACTTAACCTTCATCTCCTTCTGGCCCCAGATACAGCCACATGCGTGTCTTACTACGTCTGAAGAGGTTAAACGTAAATATTAAAAAAATACATTTCATAGCTTTTAATCCCTAAACTGGGATATTGCTTCAGATAATCAATATTAGTAGAGGTTATAGACATATGCATAAGTATATATGTCCTACCTACCTAACATAATAAATATAATCGATATTTATGTAAGTCGCCTCAAAATTAAGTCTTATAGAGATTTCAAACGTGTTTGTGATTTCCCTTACACTAGGTGATCTAGGGTACCTAAGTTTCTGTATTGGATAGAAGGAAGCAGTGGAAGTTCCGCAGTGTGGTACTAAATTGAATCGTAACCTCGATTGTGAGATGAGCGCGCGGCAGCACGGTTCCCACGTTACCCGTGACAACTAGTGACATAATCGAGCCGCAATAGGTACAGACCCTCGTGTACCGATAGCAAACGCACCACTTTTACAATTGGACAGTATAAGTTGCACAGAAATATAAGATGATGGACTCAGCCGCGTACGAAATTCTAAACCGTCAAACATGCTGCAATTTATCTGTTATCAATATTTTCACAGAGTTTGTCAATATCTATGAGAATATTTAAGACAAGTTATTAAAAAACGTGATACCTCCAAGTTCTGTACGGAGTATTAATTAAATCATCTACTAAATATTTAACCTGTGTCTGACCTCATCCAATGGAAAGAGCAAAGCAAAACTAAATCTACAGTGGCAAAATATCCGTCACTGATCCCCTGTCATTACTGTCAATGTGTCAATCATCAACGAGTTTGCAAGTGCAACTGCTTGACACCAGAACTAGCGACGATGCGCCACCTAGACTTGCCAGTGCATCTTCTCAGCAGTTTGATCTAAACCAGTTAAAACAGAATCCAGACTGACTAATTCTGAAGCTGATAATGCAACGATGCTTTATACAGTGTAGTAAAAAGGAAGGACTCCCCTAAATATTTATTAAAACGTAAGGAAAATACTTATTTATTCAAGACAGACAACAAAACACAAATACATAGTTAATGTAACGGTTTATCGTAAAAAGTAGCGAGTGAAATCGCAGGGTATGAACTAGTCTAAGATAAATCTGAAGTATGTATCAAACTTTCAAAATTAATTATTTACATATAAATCGGAAAGTAACAATTACTTGTCTAATTAGGAACAAACAATTGTAACTTATACCAGTAATTGGACAATAATTAATTTGACGTAAATATCACCGTGTTGTATGCTAGCCGTACTTTTAATTGCCATAATTACTTATTATGAGGAAGCAAGTGCCGCACATTAATTTTCCGAGTGTTTTTTTTTTTCACTTTTTACTTAGCAAATAGTTAGTTAATGACTGAGTCTTTGTTTCAAGCGGATTGCCTATTAGATATGTTGCGCCGGCGCAGGCGTGGGTACACATATATACAACTCGTTACAATTCGGATCGTTGTGCAAGAGTCTGCGGAGTGAAGTGTGATTGTATCACACGGCATATTGGGTTCTGTATATCCACATCTTTTTGTAAGTTACGTGAATAAGTGAGCATTGTTGGTTAACTTACTAAGGGATGTACATGGATGATACGAATTAGATTAATAAAACAGTGTCTGAGTGTGTTTTTAATTTATTATATATTCAAAAGCAGGTTAAGATATTTCTTCTTATAAACAGTATATTTTTTTGTATTTCCCTTCCAGTCCCAGAGTAAAATTGCGTACAGTTCATTAGCTTTTACTATATACTCAACCACAAAGTATGGTTTCATATAGGTACAGAATATAAAAGGACCCCGAGCCCGAATGGTCTTTAAAAAACATTTGCGTTTGCCCGCATTGTCGCCATAGTAAAAGTTGCTCATATTGACGAGCCCAACAACGTTTCTAAGGCTCGGAGTCCTTTTACACGCAGTATATTGACACTAAGGACAACGAGCCGCCTCTCTGCGCAACCCTAATCGTAACCATCTACTTAATGGAAATGAAACTTTTTGCCCGCTCTATACGAAACCCGTCGCGTGTAAAAGTAAAGTTAATCCGTTTTTACGAATGTAATTGATGGAAACTAAGAAATACTTGTAATAAACCTAAGTTGTGTGCGAAATGGCGCTCGTTCGTTGCGGAAAATGAGTTATGTCAGAAAAGAGTATAATCTTTATATCATAAAGAGCAATACGTGTAACTATTTTTATCCAACATCAAAAAAGGGGTTCTCAATTCTAGGGTTTCATTTATGTTTCTTCCCTCAAAACTTGTGACTGGGTGAAAGGATTTGGATGATTCTTTTTCTGTTTGAAAGCTGATGCTTCCTCTTTGGTCCCATTTGGTTCGGTTCCGACCGTGGCATCTATGAGAAAACCACAAGTATTTAATATTTTACTACCTGCAGTTTTTCTTTAAATTAACAAGATCGTAATTTCATTTTATTACTTATTCTTGTATTTATCATGGGAAAATATGTCTTTCTACTATACATTTGTAAGCAGTAGGTAGGTGTTTACATAACATAAGTGGACCCGATAGACATCGTGACATGTTGACTTCGATTTAAGTAGCAAAATTTTCCGAGAAAATTTCCTATTTTTTATTTAATAAGAACATTTTTCCTCCTTCGTCCTGACTATATACAGAACCAATAATGAATTAACTTATTCGATCCACACTTCAAGCGTCATAACGTGACCAAGGGACAAAGGTAATTTTTTTAAGCGACTGCAAAATTGTCAGTTTTACGTTTGTTCGCGGATAACTCATATACTCAGAAAGAAAATATTTCTAAGGTGATCCCATGACAAGGAAGTCAGAGTTTGATGATGGCAGACCAGATAAATCGAGGGGACTATAGATAATGGTTGAAGTCCGTTCCTTTTTCATTAAAATTACATATCATTATAAGTACATATAAAAGTTTTCCAGAAACAATCGAGGATAGATATACATAGACAATCCACACTGTAGATGGAGTTGAAACAAGTAAAAACAGATATTTTATTTTCTATGATAGCGGTGTTACCGCTGCTTACATGTTTAACTAACATAAAAGTGATATAAATATACAGAAAAACACAATGATTTTTTCCTTTCAATGTAACGGAGTTTCTACTCTACTTGTCTATCAGTGTAAAATACCTATGACTTTTTGTCCTGTGCAAACTCGATCTACGATGTCGATAAAATATACGTTATGTTTACAACTCTCGTATATTTATTTAATGTTCCTATAACGAGCAAAACACACCATTGATACATGACTATTATAGTGAAGAGAAGCGGATATAAATGCCTTCTTAATTTTAGAGAGGCCAACGATTCTAACTTTATAAGCACACATACACACAACAATTCGAAAACAGTTTAAATCGTTTTGCTAAGCGTAACCACTCTACATTGATCTTCGCGACGTTATATAGAAAAATAAACGCAATTGGCCGCTAAGGTTCTAGTCAAAACTGTACCTACTGGCCAGTTTTTCTACGGCATTACAAAAAAAAAAAACAAATTGCCCACATGCGTTCATTACAGTGGAACTCTGTGGTAGCCAACTAACAACGAATTAGTACCAAAATACGGACGATTATCCAATCATACCGTGAAGGAAACATAATCGAAAATAAATTCAAGCCGTTGTAGTCTCGCACCGTGAAAATATAATGAGCAGTGATGTACAGCCATGGTCTAGTTCGTCAGAACTTGTGCTGGGTTAATCTGAGCCTTGATATGTACGATAGCGTAGGCAATGCAAGCTCAGTTTTGATATAAAAATCTTTATATAGAAATTACCAAAATAGATTAAGATATGACTTAAGAAGTACCAAACTAACCAAAATATTTTCGTAGAAAGAAATTCATAGATTATTTGTAATGCATCTTTGACCTCAGCCAAGGAGTACATACCTATTGCTTTGTTATTTTTTATTCAATTTAAACCTACAAATAAATACATATTCTCGGTGACTGAGACGATTTCAATGGTCACTGAAATATAGTAATGAATAACATAATTTCTAGCAATATGATATATTTTCCATAGGTAGATATGGACTAATTGATACAATTAGACACACTCTTTTTAAGTCAAAACAGGAGAGACACAGGAAATTGCTAAGAATAAGGCCACAGTTCACCAAGCGTATTTAACCCAACGTGGTAGATAGTAGTGAGATCGTGAATACAGGGTTCACGAACCGTATAGTGGTGTTGGTTTCCATATCTAATAATTCCATATATAATAAGGCTAACATTAAAAACTGTCCTCACATAATTTTCTCACTACCTTATATTTTTGTGCACATGGAAAATTTTCAATGGCATTTTCTTTTCTATTTCTGTAACCAACATCATGTATTTTGTATGGAATCAGTGGCATAATTAGAAACGGAAATACGTCAAATAAACTTGAAGGAAAATTCCTTCACCGAAAAATTCAAATTTCCTTATTAATGGAATGTTTTATATAATTGAATGAATTCTAAAAATAAATAACCATTACAAATGCTTACGTTAGGTGCTTACCCGTTTACTGCCGCACTCAGGAAAATTAACAACCGTGTCGTTGACTGGCTTTAAAAAAATCATAAAATCAAAACACTAACATAGACCATTTAATTGTTAGAGCCGTCACAAATTTGCCACCAGTTTGCATTTCTAGAGGAATCCTTAATGTGAAGTCGAAATGAGGAATTTTATTTTAAAAATCTCGCAAATAAGCTTATTTGCGAGATTTTTTTTTCTTTTGTTCTTGGTTGGGAACTCTTTTGTTTTTCACTATCTTTTACAGATAGATTTTTTTAGAAAACTTTGTGGTTTCAATGAGAACCATTTTATTCCATTTTTGCGACAGTATTTATAAAAATCAGCATGGCATACTTTGAAGACGATTCCTGTAATCGCTCGTATGATTGTTGTAAGTCAAAACTCTACATAGAGTCGTGCTTATTTACGGTCATATCTCTAAACACTTGACCATAGGTATATACCGAAAACTATAGGTAGCTCTAGGGAGACAAGTGGAAATCCAAAATATCGGCCTCTCTGGGAATCAAACGAGACTAGACCAGAGTATCTTATAGCAATATTTATCAAATAGCAACCGGAAACGGCAGCAGACGAGAACCGAAAAAAAGAACATAAAGTTTTTAATTTAAATTAAGGGCATTAAAATTACAAACCGAGTTAAAATTAAAAATTCTTATTATATGCCTATCTAGTTATCTTACCGTTGAAATTCGTTTATTACCTACCTTATACTTTTTCTCGGAAGCATATCTTTGTAAACAAAGCGTATGTAGTCGGGTTAACACCTCCCACTCTGCACAGTATCATAAACATCATATCAAGAACAACTTACTATACGGAGTACGTGTTGTTGCGCCTAATTACATTATATTACATGATTTAAATAATATTATAAATTTAAATATTATTTCAATGTTGCAAAATGTCAGAAGCCAACAAACATCCCGTAAAATTATTTGTGAGGTTTATTGCTAACTGTTAATCTGCATCACCTGTACGTTCAATACAATATAACAAGAAATTACTTTAATAAAAACAAAGAGTAGATTTTTCAAAAGTATATGGCTATGATAAGGAAGCTATTTCAATCGTAACATAGGCGCCAAGATTTAAGTCTCAAGGTGTGACATTATTTATCTGAAAATAACATTTGAAAACAAACAAATATGTTTACTTTTACCTAAGTAAGACATGCGAATCTTATCCCCTTGAATTATGTTCCTATAGCTAAGTTCAAAACAACAAATACCAACAGTCAATAACAACTTATCTAGCCGACACTGTACAAGGCAGCTCATTATACGCTCTGTGACAGTCTGCCTCCATTTATAATGCTATTAATACAATAATAGTCCCACAGAAACCCAACATAATTCCATATCAAACGTACATTAAATGTCATTTTATTGGCAAAAAATAGGTTGTAGGTAACCCCGACAATTACCGTTGACTTTTTTTAATGACCACATTTATTTTTACATTAGTTGTTAGAACACATGAGACCTGTAGTGAAATTCTCTTGGAAGTGAATTCAGCGCATATTGCTCTCTCTATCATTTCACATAGCACAAGAGCGGGAGAGCAATATTCTTGGCGCGGACTTCGCTGTAGATTCATGACGACGCGAATTGCACTACTGAGGTGTCCTCAGTAAGGTCGCAGTACAAACATGTTGGACGTTTTGTTACCAAATGTCCTATTGTGTTAAGCGGATAAAATCGTAATAGATTTTTCATGGCTGCTGCGCGCAAATAATATGAGTATCCATATAAGCCACAGATAGCTTTGCACAGATAAACATTTGAAGTAACAGGCAGAACAAAATATAACATTATGATATGAAATGTGTTACTTAACAAGGTACATAGGTGTCATAAAATGGTACTTAGATTATTACGTTGAGTAACCGACTGTTGATGTAGCTTTATTGGTAGAATATTTAGTATATGCTAGTATTTCACTGAGTAGGTATGGTGCCGCGCGGAAAATTTAAATGAAAAAACCTACGCGATGTGCAAAATTTGAGGTTAAAAATATGTCAATAACGTCGCTTTGAAAAAAAATATCGCAAGTGACGACTTACCAGATAAATACTTACTATCATAGAGGTAGATATTTTTTTTTTGTTAAATTTCCGAAATCAAATTAAGAAATGCATACGCACAGTGTGAAAACCGTTTCGAAACGTCAGAGGATCGTCGGTGATAGGGTGTGTGCCGACGCCTCCATCCCCCGGGATCCGAGGAGCCGGCGCCGCGCCGAGGCGGCCTGGGGTGGGCCCTAAGCATAAACATGAAATCAGGCTACTTATTACCAGCCGAGTTAGTATGCATGGACAGGGACCGCCGCAGCCCTGCAGCCCTACACCCAGCGCCTCCATCGCATTATTCACCAAACGATCTTCAATCCACGACACAACTCACAGATTCAAACCTCGTTACACAATCTACAATCGAATGCCAGACAGACAGACCCACCTACCACCCAACCAACCGCCGCAGCTATCTATCATTACAATAACAGTAAAAAAAAGCAATAAAGGGACACAAGGCACAATTACAATTTCAAGAAAAAAATTACATCGAACACAATACTTAAACCGCTATAAGTCGAACTTAATATTTCTAAATAGGCCACTTTATTAGAACGAAAAAAAAATGTCGACGCAGAGATGACATTCCGACATTTTCTCAGGGACATTTCTACAAATTAGACTATTATTAGTTGCCGATCACGTTCTTGGATGCTTTTAATATTGAATTAGGGGAACCTGTGGTTACATCGACCTTAATCGTCCCGACGGCGGCAGGCATCCCGTGTATTAAGCTTATATCTGTCTGGTAATGGCATAAGTAATAATAAACCCCAAATGACACAAAATATTGTCAAATTATAGGCTCTGAAAGCATGAGCGACCACTTACATACACAGTCTGCCGCTGATCCGGGTACCGACAGAAAAACAATGCAGGATCATGACGGGCGGCGGCGGACGCTCCGTCCGGCCTATTCTGGACTAGTACGACATGAATATTTACCTTGTGCACATAATGTCTTACTAAATTTATCATTTATCTCTACACACTCTATTAATAATATTTTCACACGATAAAGGAATTTGGGAATGTATATTTACGTGTATCAATTCCTTGACAGCAAATCTAATTACGACGGAAGTAGTATTAAAAAAGGGAAATCTTAAAATTACTATGAGTAGTACAAATCGTGCGTTGTTTTGCTTATGCTTAACAAAATCTGTTTTAATTTTATACAAGGATTTTTTAAGTTTTGAAAATACCTAATCATTTGATTATTATATCGTCTCCACCACTAGGTACTAAAGTATTAGTACGTCATACAATGCCTTGTGTTGCTATCGCTACGTTCTATATAATAATTGCGTAGGTTTTTTTCCAAAAGTTTTCCTTTTTGTTAGTCGCGGGCGCAGCCGATTCGGAAAGGGCTGTGTCATATTTTTTTAGTGGTGGCGCGAAGGTGCGTCGGCGCTTCTAAACCATCTGCCCAGTTACCGCTGATGATTGTAGGTGTTTATTCTCGATACGAATCGATTCCGATTCGAATTGATACGATCTAAGACTAATAGGATAGATGTTGGATGTTTTTCGGCTCTGGGCACGATTATTTAGCGATTTAGTCGATACGTGACGTGCTTACGTGGAAAACTGCCTATTATTATAATGAAATGTACGATCCTGGGAGAATTTCAAACAATTTAGTACAGTCGTGAACACACCGACGCGTTGTCAATATAAGAAATATAAGCTAAGAACTTTGTATGTTATTGTCTTCACGCTGTAATAACACGACCTACGATGTACGTAGAAGATAGATAACCAAATAAGTACCTACGAACATTACTGTGTTCCTATACTCGTATAAAGCACTTACGAATAAGAGAGACGGTAAAGTTGTGAATGATCTGTACGATGTTGTGTTATGTGGCAACTGAATCTAGGTTCCTAAAAGTTTAGAATCTTAAAAACATTTTTTCAGAGGCAGCAGTTGAGGATTCCATTCACCCTGCTGAGATTCGCTGGAACGGGGTAACGTCAGACTCTACTTCCTAAAGCCTTAGATACCATGGCCTCGAGCTGGGCGTGACCCGGAAGCATGTCATAAGGACTCGCTCAAGCAACTAGTCCCACTCCGGGCTCCACGTCGGCGAAGGAAGGGAAGTCGTATACCGATAGCGGTTACCAAGTCATCCGGTAACACTAACTTTTATCATATAGTAGTTATGGGTGTAGAAATGTAGATAACTATCCCGTGAAACATGTGAACAGGTTAAGAGAAAGGATCTTGAAGTTTTACAATCACAATGCTGTAATTTTTTTTTTTCCTATTTGATTTATTTACACACTGTCCTAATAAACAAATAGCTGTCTAGCTAGAATGGTGTTTCGCAAAACAGGCAAAATAATTTCGCATTTACGTTTTTAGATGTATTTTATTCGTTTTCATTCTACCGCAGGCGATCAACGCACGCTGAGCTCTTGAGGCTAGATGTTTTGTATTCATGAATAAGTTTTGTGTATGTTTAGTATGTTCCTCGCGACGTGTCCCGGGTAATATGTTGTAGCAATTAATATAGCAGGCGGTCAGACACGCGGCAGAACGAAACCTGTTCGTTTCGTTGTGACAACCAACACGGCGCAGGCCATTCTGTTCTACAAGCTATTATACTATTAATAAGGACCCGCATGAAAGTCATCTAGGCTTATTTTATTTCACAATAAGTACGATCCTAAAAAACGATAGTACATCTTTCGAATATTAAACTTTACTAAAGGTCTGTTATTTAAAAGTGTAATGTGTAATGTGTAATGAGGAGCTATTACTGTTGCCCCATGCTAATCTAGAACGTTAAAAGAAATACAAGCTGAATTTCTTCCACACGTCTTAATAGAACAGTCAAGGGATTATTGTGATTAACTATGATACATCAGAAGTTAAGCCTTATGGGCTGTAATGTCAATCGAGGGCGACCTTTTTCTATTTATTACTAGTGGACGCCCCGCGATTTCATTCGCGTAGTTTCAGTATGTCATACAAACTATAGCACCCTCTATACCTACTGCACTAAGTCCCACCAGGAACGGGATAAAAAACATCCTAAGTTATTCTCCTGGTTCTAAGCTACGTCCCCACCAAATTTCTGCCTAATCGGTTGAATCGTTCTTGAGTTATAAGTGTTGTAACAAACCCGTCTTTGTTTTATATGTATAGATTATTTATTTATTTCCTATATTTTTCTCTATTGGACATTGAAGGAGATTTGCAGAGCCTATGTACCCCCCGGCTATGCTAGGACCCAAGTAAGTAAATTATCAATTAAAAAAATCTCGTTGCAAATGTTTGCTCGGTCAGTTGCAAAATTTGCATGAGATTAACCTAACGACCTATAGGTCCTAGGTAGGCTCCGTTATTAGTTGTGGTCATGAAAAAAGTAAGTTACCTACTACGCGCTACACAACCCGAACTTTGAGTTTAGTCCAACAAAAAAAAAAATAGGCGCCACCCTTATCACTTCCATCAAGGAGTCGCATGTTTGTAGATGCATTAAACATCTCTCTGAATATTTGTCGCGAAATACTAAACGTACGTGTTAATGCTACAGAGCAGTCCCATGCAAATAAAGTGTAACCTACCGATTTATCGTCAGCCTTTAAATCAACAAACACGATATGTGAGACATGAGAGCAAATGTTTGTCTCCTCCACGTCATATGAACGGACCCTTTCCATATTGTCAATATCAAATATTTTTTTACGTTGGCAGCGATTTGCTAGGTAAACTCTTTGACCAACTACATAAAGCTGAATAACAATCTATATAGTCCCGTGTGGTTTGTGTGGGGATAGCACATTTCAGTCATTTGCTTTAATGGAAACGGCAATGTGACTTACGGGTAACTTGAACATACTCAAATTGTAGCGCAGAAATATAGATACTGCTAGTAATTCTACAATACTGTGGTTCGCACTATACAAGTCGACGCAAACTGATTTGACGTGCGTAAGCTAAGCTGATATTTTGCAAAAATGCGAGAAGTATTCCATGCACTATCAAATTTGTCCTTCTGGTCCTCAGTCTTGAACTTGATCAAATTGTGCTCACCAGAAGCCTAACCATTGTCTCTCTGAGGGCATCCTGATTTCACCAATACCTTTACACAGGACGGATCATCGGCTTGCCGACTGGACCTGAATCAAAGGGTACATACTGACTTTATGTAGATAACCCACGTGTATTATGAACTATTACTATACTTCCCCATCCATCACCTACATGTCTTTCAGCATACGTCATACATACATTCACAATTCAACTGTAGATCCACCTACCAGACGCGTTAAGAGTCAAAATTAAAATGCCATAAAAGTAAATGTCTTGAACTTTTCGTTCAAAGATGAGGGCAAAAAATACACATGGCAAAAAAGTAAACGGAATTAGTTTAAAAAACCATGAATGAAAACCGTCGCAAAGTGTCATTTAGAACCGGAAATGGTCCTTCGTTAAATAAATCAAAATTGCACTCTTTTTGAGCCGAAGGACCATAATTTTGGGTCAAAAAGACCGTCTCGGGTCCCACTGTCCATTAATATCTTGGCAAATTGACGGAGCCCACACTAGACTCTCTCTCTCTAATTTGTGTGAGCAATCACACTTAACACGTCGCTTATCCGAAACCATTTAGATTTTTTTTATTACCCAAAGAGAACGTTCATTCACAAAATGTTTTAAGAATGAACGGGTGAGTGGTCGCACCGCCGTCGTCCCCGCCGCCGCCACCCGCCGCTACATTTATAACAGAATGTGAGACAATCCACGTAAATTATTCTTGACGTTTCGCTGATAACGTAAAGTACCTAATTGATAACATTGACTAAATTATTTAAGAAATAAAATACAATGTTATAAAATAAAAGCGTTATTGTTTATGTAAAGGTTATTCCAGCTACAATGCAAAATATTGTCAGATTTCAGAATATCTGATAAGTAATAGAAGAATTAGTCAAATAGAAAGACCAACTCCGAAATCATTTGTGTTAATGTTAGAAATCATAGAATTAATCTAAAGGCGGTTTAAGACTAACAAGTTCTTGCCCGCAAGTAGTGACAAGTTCTGCTATTTACGTTTAGGGAACAAGGGCAAGGTTTCTTGTAGAAAGTTGGCTTTGCAAGTGCTCTGAAAGTATTATCGCGCAAGTCCTTTCCAGACAGTTTACAGTAAGCAAGAACTTGCTGCAAAATTGCGCTAAATATTCCAAGTGAGTTTACAATAATTGCAAGTTTTATATAAAGCAATACTTGTGATAGTAAAATTCTAGAAGTTTTTGCAAGACTGTTTAGATGTATGTGAACATTGCAACAATTTTATTTTTGTTAATACCAAAAAATAAGTATAGTCCAGGCGCTAGAGGTAGTTGAGTATGCATAATGTGAGTACCGAATTTCGCCAACGGATTTAAGTGAAGAAAAGGTCCAAAAAGAATAATGTGAATCTTGCCGGTCGATTTTTTGGTCCATATTTTTTTACCCCCTCTTCTCTTATTCGTAAAGGGAATGTATTGAATACATGATATGAAATCATTTTAATGATTATTTTTGTAATAATTTATAGTTTTTAACCCCTGACGCAAAAAGAGGGGCGTTATGAGTTTGACGTATCTGTATGTCTGTGCCATCATAGCTCCCGAACGAATGAACCGATTTCAGTTTAGTTTATTTTGTATTAGAGGTGTTTTACGGGCGAGTGTTCTTTGATGAAAATCGATTGAACCGTTTAAAAGTTATGGGGGGTTAAAGTGGGGATTAAAAATTAAACTTGAATAAATGTGTCCAAGTGGGATATTAAAGGGTACACCACGTATATTAAATGAAAATTGGATAATTTGTTCAAAAGTTATGAGGGTTGAAAGTGGGGAAAAAAAGTCGACTCTATACAAATATGTTCAGGTGGGGTATCAAATGAAAGGACAAGACACGCACATTTAAAATCGGGGGATTTTTTTTGCTGACATCTTGCAGAACACAAAAAACTTATTTTGTTTACAAAATAAAGTTCAAGTTCTTGCTGGAATATCAAAATGGCCCTTTACACATTTGACTTGTGTCAAGTTCTGGAAGTTGCAAAACTTGCTTATATAGTTTGCTGAACCCTGTTTACACTATTGTAAATGACTTTCAGAAGTTTTCTATCCCGAGTTTTATTGCATGTCTAAACAGGCCGGCTATTTTACTGCAAAATTTGCAGAAGTCGACTATATTTAAAGTTTACACATAAAAAATGCAGCAAGTTCGATGCACAGAGAAAACTTGCAGAAATGAACTTGCTACACGTTTACACAGCGATTTTGACTTGCAGAAGTCGACTTCTGCAAATTTTATTGCTAATCTAACCCCGCCTTAAGAAAGCATCGTCTTCACAGGTTGATAAATGTTATTACGAAGTGTAGATATCTATGTAGGTACCTATCTAGAGATAAAATACATTATAAGAGGAGGCAACGTTAAACACGATGCATTAACTATACAGTATAAATTAAACATTGTCAATAGCTATGAATAACGTAATACCTAAATACACATTTAAATGGCATGTTTTACCTCATTATGATAATGAAAACAAATTAATGCAAAACATCATCAATATAAACCTTGTATCAACCACAGAACAGATTATGAAAGATCAAGAAGGAGTGCAAAATATGTAAGCGAAAACTCGCATGTATCTTATCAACACATGAATAGATACCGTTTTACTCTGCTTTTCTTAGTTGAGGTTGAACAGAAGTTTGGTTTTCAATGTCAATGGTGCGTTACTTACTTCGATCAACCGATAATTCTACCACTTAAAGGTACTTCTAATGATGCTAATAAGGAAATACTGCAACCCCCAAATACTTCCTAAAAACTGATGTATTGTACGAGCGGGAATACCAGGTCGCTATCTCGCCACGTGAGTTGATTCAGTTTAAAAGCAGGCGATGACCCTGATAAGGGATTAAAAAAGAGATGGGGAAGTAAGAGCCAACACAAGCTCTAAGAAAGGAGGAAGTTATGTACTGCCTTGCAGTTGGGCTTTCATTCCGTTACAAGTCTAGTGACTACATCACTAGGCTATCTGACCTCATCGAAGTCACACCTTAAAACAAAAATAAGCAAGGCAAATAAAATACCTTTAGACTCGACATTTCTGTCCGTCTGTCCCCGCGTGCCGGTCTTGTTACTGTCCCATAACTAAAGTGATTCAGAAATTGATACCATAAAACGCTTAGGAAATAAGTTTATCGGGCCCACTTCCTACAACAGGGATAATAACCAAAACAAACACGACGACCACGGCACAAAGGGAGACGAACACGACCAAAAAGTCAAGTGTTAATATATTAAAAAAAAAAGTTTGTGGCCATTTAGAGATCCACTGTAGAAACTGTGAAACAAATACGTCTAAATACGGTACTGTACGCTTTTGTCTAATCAAACATTATGAGACAAACTATGGACTTTTTGGCAGTAGGAAAGTTTTTGATGTTTGCTAAATATACAGTGACTATAATAATATATTACTATTGTCCATTTTTATGACATAGTAATCAAAGAATCCAAATACACAAAGCATGCTTTGGCAGATTTCGGCTACAACCAAGCCGACGTTAGTCATGTCAGCGCATTTTATCACACCTTCTAAAGTTAGGAATTTCCTGAGCCTACGGAACTTGGTTCAAGTAGATAGCAGCAGTCTTGTCGGGTAGTACTTTTTTTATTCAATAGTCTGTCGAGTGTGAGGTCGGGGCTCGGAATGTTGGCGCCCCGTCTGAGTACGATTACCTGTTCCGTTTTATCAATGGACCGGACAATAAGAGCAAGCGACGCCGCGACCAAGAGCTTTATCAAATCGACGCGTCCGGCCACTCTGTGTCCACACAATATAAACAAATGACTGAGATCATGGCCATTGACGTTAATTTTTTTGTTTTTGTATTTCGAATACTTAAATAAAAATTTGTATAAAATGGTTCCATTTCAAGGGGCTGTGTGTGTGAGACTATGACGTCGTTGCAGGTGTGGCCGAATGTAAATTGTCGGCAAATATGATGATAGGATTTACTACCTATATATTATTTCATACGCCTGACATACCACTTTAAGTAACCGAAATAAAAAAATAATAACACGACACCTACTCACAAACTTAACATAATTCGAATCAGATTATATTCCCAAAAAAAAAAAATTATCAATACTGTATGACTCAAATACTAGTAAGCCCCCAAGCTGGCCACCACGTCCCGCCACAACTCACGTCCTACAAGCCCAAAGAGATAAGGAGCGCCAAGACGTCCCAATTTAGTGCCTCCCTGCAGATAACGCCATTATCCAACCTCTATCCAGCCTTTATACAGCTTTTAACTAAACCCCGATACGATAATGTGTTAAAAACTTAAAACACAATCTTTATTGGATACTGTCACGGGCACTAAGGATGGAGGTCAGAGGGTAGTTACACTTAACTCTCACACCACGAAGCGATGCCGATAAACTGATAAAAGTGACATTTAAGTACCTGCAAGCCGTTTTGCTAATCGATAGTCGGTTTAAAATATTATTAAATGTACCTCAGATATCGTTGCATGAAGTCTGTTGATGATAATCTGTGCATAGTCAGTATTCTTTTAGTAACATTTCCACACACAAAATTGTACTGAAATATTTAGAATTAGGTATAAAATCTTTACCTAATGCAATGGGTTCTTTCCTATTTACTGTCAAAAGTAACCACACTGGATTGAAATATGATACTTAAAGTTACAATTTAAAAGGACTAAATGTGACTAAACGAAAATTCTCTGGGAAAAAACACAGAACTTTAAAATATCTCTCATAAGTTAAAGAAGAGTTAATGTAAAGCATCAAATTATAAAAAAAATGTAATACTAAATCCAATTTTGTGGTAAAAACATATTTATGTAGATAGGTTCTTAGTATGTAGGTTAACAAAATATTGTAACCTGTATCTGGCCTTTTATCGATATATTTTCGTTATCAATATTTTTACTGCTTTCATTTTAAAGCAAATCGTTTGCGAATGCAAAACCAAAGTGCTTTTTCACTTTAACGGGAATGTAAAACGAACAATTTAAGTTGAAACACAGAATAAGTTGTAAAAAATCTCCTTGAAACCTGAATGGTGTATCGAGCATTAAGGACAAAAGCTAAATTGCTAAGTAGGTGGAGGTTTTCGTTCGTAACGATGAGATTAACACCCAGATTATTCAAAGTCTAAAACAATTATTTTGTAAATATAACTCAAAACAACAACAGAGACGTATTTATATAATAATTACGGCAATAGTAATAATAAAAAAAGTAAACGCACCAACGTGATTTCATTCTTATACACAAATAAGTTATCTATTCCTTAATTTTTTTAAAACCAATACTCAAACCTAATGAAACCTTTGTCAGTTTTATCCCTATTATGCTGTTTTAGTGGTGTGAAACGTACCTCTTAGTACATAATGTATATAGATACCTAAACATAGGGAAATAGAGTGTACAGATATGCCACACTTAGTCTATGAATTAAGTGTCTACGTAAGTACATGTAGTATAGCTAATATTCCTGTATTCAGTGCAATACAAATGGGTATGCTAATTGTAAACGCAATCGGAATGGCATCGTATGTCATTTGAATAGTGATGTGGTGGTGTGGACGGACGACAGGCGGCTCTCGTTACACAGCTATGATCTTGGTAATATTTGGCAGTGGCGTGCACACCATATAGGCAAAAAGTCACTGCCTACCTTAGTATTTTAACTTCCCGACCTAATAATAGTTGTTGCTAGATCTTTTTTTTGTACTCACTACAGAGGCTAACCATGGTCCTGTGTTTTATGGGTGAGTAGATAGGTTACCTATATTTCGTAAAGACAAGTTACCTATACATATGTGTCAATCCTTGGGGATCACTGCCTACCTTGTCGTAAAAGCCAGTGCACGCCACTGATATTTGGTTATGTACTCACTATACAATTTTATAAGTGTAGTAATAATAATAATGAAAAATATTATACCTAATAGTCCTGTTGTGGGACTGATATTAGATAATGTATTTTCTTCCATAACATTATCAGGCGTAAAAGACAACAAGGAGTACAGTGTAAGAAGTGAAAGGAGTGCGATCCGCCGAGCCGAGCAAACCACCTGTCACCGAAATACTTGTCATATCATACACTAAGGGCTTTACTAATATTGGCGGAATTGCTATTTCGCAGATACACAAAGCTCAACTTATCTTGTCTTGTATGTCAAATACGGAGTAACCAGTTTAAGTAGACCTTTAATAACCGTTGTATAAGGGACAACGCGTTTATTGGTAAGGGGGTAAATATTCCACCTAAATCCCAGGCTTAACCATGATAAGCTCAAAGTGACTTAGGTTAGGAGACATCACTCTCGAAATGTTATATTCACCCACATTACTAAATGTACGAGTAAAAAGTATAATTTGACCCACTTGCAAGAGTTCAATTGAGCTGAAATTTGGTACATTTATGTAAATTGGACGACAATTCATTATTATGATACCAATTCTGTGGTCTGATGTTGAAGTTGGCAGGTGGCTATAGGAAGCACTGGACCGTACAAGTTTCCATCGTGTTTGGGCTCTGTGAAATGGTTTTGATGAGTACTAATTTTTGGTAATTCTTTCTTGTGCATTTCAATAAAGGCAAGTCTTACAATGTTTTCTTATATTTGTTATGAATACTGACATATTTAGCAAACGTACGTATATCCCTAAGTGGATTTTTTACACAGATATACGTACACAATTTTACCGTAGACGAGTATTGTGAAAGCTTCTTTTTGTAAACTCAACATCTGACCGTATTGAATATGGATTCAACATTTATAGAGGAATTAGATGTGAAAGTCGCGAGTTCGATACCTGCATAGATGGATTTCTGCTTAGAGATGGATGAGCTAAAGCATTTGCTTAGTCTATGCATGTGTACGTAACCTAGTTCGGGGTCAGGTGTAGGTGATGTGTCATCGGGGCACATGTTAAATTGTAAGTCCCTCACAAGGTATAAATCAAGCTTGTATCGGCCGAGACCTCACGTGTTGTGCTCCGACACAAGCCGCCCGTTTAACTAATTAGGCGAAAACTAAACCGGCAAGACGCCATCCGCGCCGAGTAATGAATGACCCACAAAAAGGACGCTTTGTCGTTTTTTCGAACGTCAATTTGTGTCTCTAGCCCAAAAAAGGCTCGTCCGAAACCACAATCGAATTAGTGACCCTTGTTCCGAAGATTAGAAGAGTGTCCACTCTTATCTCGCTCATTCGTTATTTTATTGGCCCGAAGTGAATAAAGTCGATAAACAGGACGTATAATGGTCCATAATGAATCGCTCTCCACTCGCAACAGTTTGACTAATCATAAAAGATTTTATTGGTGTCTCTTTGTACGCTCGTTTTATGACGCTGCTCTTGTCTCGTGAGTGTTTTCGATAACGGATTCGGATTTTTCGAACCTTCAATAAAGTAATATAATATAAATAATTTAAAACAATTGACACGTTTTATTACATTTTAATTGTGTGGATTTGCGTCTATATCAAGAACGATTTCACTATAATTAAGCCATACTCTCATAATAATAAATTAATTAAGACTAACATAAGATGTACTGGATAGATGGAGTCAGTGGAGTTATAAAAATCTCAATCATGTTTTATGAATACTCTAGCTGCTAAACATTCAGTTAGTTTATATTGTACAATTTCAACGGGATGCGATTTTGCATGATTTTTGTTAAGTCATGTTCAAAAAATTGCACTCCGCCGTCACAGCCGCACCGGGCTAATTTCATCATGTCCGCGGACAACTTTAAGTTATGCAGACCGTTGGCGGGCTATTTAAAAAAAATACTCTTGCATTTTACCTATAAGAAAGATGTGTGCCAGCACTTGAAGATTCCATTATTGTTGTTTTGCATCTGCATATGAAAATAGACAAAAAAAATACGGTACCGGTACGGTATTTTTTCTTTTTGCTCTGCGTTAAGTTTTTCATTATGAAAATCGGATTTTTCTATAAGGCCAAAAACGTTAGTACGGCTGCGATACTTATTCGTCTGTCTATCTCATTGAGGACCTACCTTTATACAAAATAAAATACTTTGCTAATAAGAACATGGCAGCTATTTGTTTATATTTGCGATTTTAAAAAAATGTATGGTCTCTTTTTATGTTCAAATAAAAAGAGTTGGTTGCCTAAACATCAAAGAAGAAAAAAGAGATGGGTGAGTATCGTAAAACACCTACAAAGACATCAAATAAAATAAAAATAATATATAATAAAAATAAAATATTTAGGATGTTTAAGTGCAGTGTTGTATAAGTGAGCTCTACTATTTTATGTTACTATATTATAAGTTAAATAATCAATATCATCCTGGTCATTTCACTAATGGTTACATGCCCCCTACACAATACTATTATTTTAATGCCAGAATTTAAAAAAAAAATATTTTAATTTTAATATTTCCAATAAACTTTTTCATATTTTGTAAACAAAACCCGGTGGTGTATGTTTTTTTTTCTGAGAGACTTATTGATTGAAGTCCTATTAGACAGACTTACTGATTGACGTCTGACATACCTAAACTAAATTTAAAAAAATAGCAAGGATATTTTTATTACAGCCGTGTTTTGCGTCTAAGATGCTGTTTTACATTTTATTAATTTTCTCAGGAAATATGCGACTGAAAATTATAATAAACATAATATTTCTGATGAGGATTAAAAATTAAAGAAACTGTATTTTAATTGGGGTCTTAGGATTTTTGAAATATCGTCAATTTACTATCAAAAACATGAACCCCAGTGGCCCACCAATCGATTTGAAAACAAGGAAGTTCTAGATTCGAGTTCTACTGCAGCCATCTCAATGGGGATGAATGTCAAAAGGATGTAGAGTTTGATCGTTTAAACATTATAGAATATAAAATATTATATTCCAAAAAATTACTGACAAAGGTATTGGGGCTCCAAGCGTGATTGTTCACCTTTTTTTTTTAAATATAAATAAAATTTCAGGAAGAAATATTGACAAGGCATAATGTTATTATGGTGTATTATATATTTTTCAAATACTTAGATACATAATCAACATTACTTCGCTAACAATATGATAGTTTGTATGTTTATTGTACTGTAAATAAAATTGCTGAGATTTGTTGGTTGAATTCGACATAATGACATTATTTGGGAAAATCTCCACAATAGTTAAAAGTACTTGTGTATGACATAGATCGCTAACGACCTTCCCTCCAGTGAACACAGATAACAAGCACAATACAATATTAATGTGGCCACAAAATGGCCGCAAACCGCGTAAAAGCACTATTCATAAGGTAAATTAAAAAGTCTGATATGTCAAATTGTGTGACGTCGCCCTTGTTAGTATGCTTTTCCAGGTGAAGTGGAAAATAGGCTTTCTGTCCCTATGAATAAGGAACAATACCTACGTAAATAGTGACCGTCGGAAAACGACGCCAAACCGTTTTTACTACTAATTACTTCCTGCGTTTCGTTGCCATTAAATTATGCTCCGTTACGTATTTTGTTGGTTTGAGGAATAAATTATTGAGAACATTGGTAAGTCATACCTAATATCATTGGCTTCTTCTTTTTTGAACTCTTGGCGTAAGATTTTAACAACATTTTAAAGAGGTTCGTCACAATGTCGGACCTCCTCTTCGAAATGTTATGTGTTTCTTTATAAGTACAGGTTTGTAAGTTTTTTTTTTAATAAAAAAGGACAAAACACATTTGACAGACAAACAGTTGTCATACCTATTATGTTTCTGTATTTTAGGTATTGTGTGATTTTAATACTCTGTTCCCTTCCTTAAAGTTAAAGTTGCCTCTGCGCGAATAACCGCTTGTTTTTTGCACATGAACATAAAGGCACAATGTTTTAAAGATAATAATGTAATGTAATGGTAATATTAATGTAGGTACCTAACCTACATTATGTATCCTACAGGTGCGCGATAAAATCCACGTGTTTCTTGACTTAATAAACATTGTAGTTGGATTTCTATCTACCCACGACCATATTTGTTGTAAAGGTAGTGAAACTTAACTAAACTAAAAAGCGACGATAAATACAAAAAAATACTGAAATGTGGGGAAATGTGAGACGATGTTTCTTCGACACGGAAAAAGTGCCTGACGAATTATGACGAAACTTGGTGCGGAGATAGATGAAAATCAGAAAAGGCTTGGGTTATGTTTTGGCTCGAAATACCCATGGGATCAGAATTTACGGGATAAACCGGGCGCGTACAATCGTGAGACACGATTAGTGAAACTGAAAATACCGATTTTAAAAATTTGTACATAGGTACTTTTATAGAGTTTTCAGATCTGTATTTTTGTTTTTTGCCGACAAAATAATTTTCCCTCTTCATAGAGAGGTCGCCTCGGAATAAAATCGCGGCTGTGGTCTAGTCACTTAAGTACTAAGTAATAATAAATTTAAGCATCGTACTAACTTTATTTTTAATCAAAAGACATTGTGGATTTATTATCCTATCCTTACTTTCAAGAAAAAGAACCGATTCAACCAATAAAGTTTGACGAATTTGTGGTTTTCTCATGGTTTCCATTGTAATAAAAAAAGGATCAACCAAATCTGATCATCTAGTCAAGTTTTAAGGTAACATTAGAAAAAATACCGACGAATTGAATGTGAATGAATCAATATACTCTTTATTGCACACTGTAGTACATTACGTATGTAAAAAAATACAATGGAAAATGAGTATTCAATCTCGTAGGATGCTTGAACCTGGTGGTGGGTTCGACTCCGGCTATATGTATAGCGTGTGCAATGTGACTTTATGCCAGTAAAACACCGTGATAAATCATCGTGGTGTATTCTAAAACATAGAAAAGTAGTGACCTAATTTTTTTAACAAGCCCTTTACAATTATTTCCCGACTTACTTACAGATATATTAAAACTTGTATGTACCTCTACAAAGTACAGAACCACCACGAACAAAATTGCATGACTAAAGCCCATACACATTTATTACCGTTTCCTTTTATTACTACGTAAGACACCAACTGGTGACTAACTGGATAATAAGAAGAGTAAGTACTTACACTCTGACATTGTAAATTGTATAGATATTCGTTTAACCCAGCAGCAATTCAAGAAAGTGTTTGCATAATTATTTACATCGCATTTATAAAAGCATAACATTTGGTTTAACATAACTGCAATTACATACTTTGTTTTGACCAAAACAGAACGAGGGCAATTCTGCAAAACCGCGAAATTTTTAACCTACCATATGTGCCAGTGACCGCCAACTCTACACCTTGGGGCGACGGAAACGTCAACGGGGCCCATTAAATGACAAAAATGTTTCAAAATACTAAAAATTAATGCCATTTACCCTTAACTACCGGATGGACCCTTAACTGCCAGAGCTAGAGTGCACCTCGCTTAACCACAAAACCGTAATGACTTACATTATACCCATCATACTAAATGTAAGCAACAACGAAAATTAAATGTGTCGGTCGGTAGTACCAATATTTTTGGAGAATAAAGAAATAACTTTACTCAGTTTGGTATGTAAAAGTAATGAAAGTTTGAAATTAAAATACTCTGAAGCTCTTAAATCAACGCTTTTAGTGGAAAACATAGAAGTACGGCCCGCAATTAGGAAGGATGTCTAATGACATACACGACATATGATATAATTGGCGGTATCTGGACATTGTTTACGTTCACTTATTCATAGAATACTTACACAGAACATAATACATAACATACTTTTGGACGTTAACAGTATAAGAACACAAAAAAAGTGAAATAAACAATTCTGATCCGCTCTGAAGTCATTGTACGTAAATACCGACACACAACTTTCTAGGGTAAAACAGTTGTTTTCGTGCTACAAGATTTTCGGCGTGCCCGGTATTATATCTTCCCTTTTCCCACCACCGTGACTCCTGGGATTACCTTCAGATGTTTAGGACAGAGTTCGTTTACAGCAAGTACGATAATCCGACTGAATTTCTTATAAAAGAGGGCTCTGGCAGAAGAGTGCCATGGCAGAAGTACAGTGGATTCATAAAGGGGAAATGTTATAAATAGTGTTTATACTCAGCAACAATCCTTTACATGTTACTGATCGTAATATCGCAATTATAATCATCTACCATTCCGTTGTAAGAAAACTCTGTCGTAAACGAACTCTACCCTAAACGTTCGACGGGCCAGGATTTACACCGGCACGGCATCGGGAACAGACAAAAACTGAATCAATTATGACCGACCTAGAGCTTTCCAGTAGGTAGTAGCTAGTGAACACATCTGACCTTAGAAAATAGTTAATATTTATTTTCGCTACTAGGTAATTGAAAATAATAAATTTGTAAAGTTAAGTCGACAGATGCACTTGCTAAACATTACATAGATTATTCACACGTTGTTTTGCAACATTACCTCGCATTCCGGAAATTACTGAAGATACAAGAAAATGTTTTAACCAATCCTGCAAGCAAGGCATGCCCTAGCTCGAGTGCTCTCGTGAACAATTTACATAACCGGTTATTTCAAAATCTGGTGGGGGGTAATGGCGGATCCGTTTATGCAGGTAATTGTCGATGGTTAGAAGAGCTTACAGCGGCCCATAATCGGGCGCAAATACTGAGGCACGGTAAGATCGTGAACCATTTCAAGCGTTTCAGAAATCATGGCCGCTCCGGAGTTAATCGGGGTTTATCGCAAGGCCCAATTACGGGCAATTTGTTCGATACCAATAAAAAAGTTTGGCGGCCCCGCTCGCAGCCAATTGCAGGCTTTCCTCGGGCGGCCAGGCGGGTCCGCGCCCACCGCCGCCGCCGTCGCACCGTCCTCTAGAAAGTCCGCGATGATTATAAGGCTGCCTGAAATGCTTGTGCACAGCATTTAACAACAACAACAATTTATCGAGCATAATGTACCTACAGTGGGAATGCTGCATTTTTTGCCGACGGAAAATGTATCTGAACTGATATTTCAAAGCATTTTAATGGCAACAATGTTGCACTATTGCGACAAAGGATAGGTTATATATATATAGGTTATATAATATATTACTGGGTTAACAAAAATATACCTCTACGCTTAAACTACGCTTTCACTCACCTTCATACTCAGGGCCCAATACTGCGAAATAGCTGATGCATACGAAATAGCTGATGAGTGCAGTTTTTGTAAACTGTGTGATTGTCGCCAACAGGTATGTAGATTAAATGTACTTGAACCTACCTATTTACCTAAAACCTTTATACTCGTATTATGTCAATAGCTTCCACTTTATCCTTAAGTCGTGTTCCGTGATTAACATTCGCCTATTTTGTCACGGTTACTTATTTTTCATATCTGCTTTCACATTGCAATCACCAAAATTGTACAAAATAAACGTTAATTTCCTCAATATGATATTAAAGTACAGTGTTGGTGGGTCAGTTATATACGTATATTTATGATTACTCTTATATAGTATCGGTGGGTTGGTGTAGTTGGAAAACGCTAATCGGTGAGCCGTGTAGCGAGCACGTACGAGTAAAGTGAAGCTTGCGCCACGTAGTCGACTACGTGTTCCGTCAGCCACGCACACTCGACACCATCTCGTAAGCCAATATATGTTTTACTACCCTACATATAACACACAGTATGCCATGAAAAAGATTGACACGCAGCAATCAATAACACAGCTGCCCTAACTCCTCGTAATTTGTAGATAAATACCAAGTGAACTTCAAATAGATCTGCGACCACGAGACAGATGACTGAAAGCAGGTAAAACTTTGTAGTGAATAGAGACCAAACACATATGGTCGGTTTACTTTACATAAATATGTATATAAAAATTATATGTTGCGTTTATTGTGGAATTCACCTCAACTCTGACGCCTACGATGTAGGTGGAATTGCTGATAATTTTCTGCAGTTACAGCTGTAGAACGCAATCGTATAAAATGTCTATGATTTTATTTTGTTCCCATTTTATACAGATATTGCATAACATTTTTATATTATACGTACTTAGGTAATGTAATCAACCATACCAATAAGTAAAAGAGTAAATAAGAGCTTGAATGTAATATGAAATATTTTATGGAAAGCAATCTGTTGCATAATTTATGTTTGAAATAGACATTTTGTTAAACGCATAGCTGCTGTAACACTATCTAGGTATACTTACATAATTTTACTTCAGTCATTTATTTTTAATAATATATCATGTCATAAGCATTTTCCATAATTTAATATCTGATCGCAAGAGCACAAGCGCATTGGCGGGCGGTGCACCAATCACGAGTCTTCTAACGGCCGAGGAGGCTATCGAGCCATCGATTTTTTCCGATTATTACAATAACTCGATACCCGGCGCGATATGAAACCTCTTTGATTGTATCTAATTGCACCGATTCTCGAAGATCGTGCCCGGTACGGATGACTGCTGACCTGTGGACTTGAGGAATCACAAATTATTATAATACAGCGGAGGAATTGTAGAAACGTCCTTATTATCAGAAATAGTAGTTTCCAGTAATTGGCATCTATCGATCGTGGCTGGTTGCGATTTTATCAGACATGTTTTCCGACGATTACAAAGCGTATCTTCTTATTTATAGTTAATACTACCGTCGGCTTCAACTTCAACGCATATTTTTTCTCATTTATGATCATCGTCATACTTTAGTAATAACTGTAAGTATGGAAGGTTACAGCTGATAGATGTATGCAAAAATAAATCATTTTGTGATGACCCTAAATAGAATAGGAGATTTGTGTACATAGGTACAACAGATAACTTTTGACGAGTAGATAAAAAATGTGGTAATTTAAGACAACCGAACCAATGTCTAGGTTGAAGCAAAAAGATAAAATCTCGCCTAATACAAGTAACTATATTATCCTCCCTCAAATCATTCCAAGATATTTTCGTTTTACTTTGAACTAGGACATTCCTCTAGGTAAAAGCTGTACTGCGCGGTATTACTAATCTTTTTTTTTCGACCCTTTATGAGAGTCCCCGGAATTTTGAGGTAAAATGTAGCCAGTGTCGTTCAGTAGTTTCTGAGATTATTTGATACAAACAAACAAACAATTCAATCTTTCCTC
Organism: Conopomorpha cramerella; assembly: GCA_012932125.1. NCBI lineage: Eukaryota > Metazoa > Arthropoda > Insecta > Lepidoptera > Gracillariidae > Conopomorpha > Conopomorpha cramerella. Next base: position 30,763 of record SJJU01000471.1, on the reverse strand, counting down.
CTTATACTAAAAAAATGTCTGTATTTGATAGTTGTAAATAACACAACCGTAGAGTATTCGGGTCTTCGATATGTAGGTAATAGGTAGAGATTTAAAATTACTGCTAAGAGTACCTAAGTATTTAAGTTTAACAAGCTTCAGCCGCGCAGATCAATGTCTCAAAGTGCCTCTCAGAGGAGTTGGGAGCAGTCTACTAGAGACGCCTTTGAGGTGCTCGCAGCGCCATCTATTGCCAATTATAAACTTCGTCGTGTCAGTCTACTCTGAGAGTAGTTGGACAACTGGTAGTATCTGCAGCTTACGGCTTATTGCAGCTTTAGATACGTTATATTAACTATTTTTACATCCATTCACCAAATTTATGTAAGCCAGAGAAGTGAAGTCTTCACAATTGCCTATCATCTATGTGAAATCTTCAATCTAGGCAACAATAACGCAATTTAGTAACGGAAGCCCAGTGATTAGTGTGCCGTGTTTTTCAGTGATATTTATATGATTTCCGCTTGTAACATTAGACGGGCCGAGTGTAGAGGCTCATCGTCGCACATAATCAAACCACATGCCGCGCGGTAATTGCCTCGACATTCAGGCCGCAGCCACACCGTGCCGTATAATGACAAAAATAGTCCAAAAAATATCCTACCGCTATATGAGATTTTTTTACAGAGTTCGCGCGCTCGCACTCAACTAAATTACAAAATAAAAGATTAAGTTAAAAGATCAATAAACTTAATAAATGATCTCAATAATTGTTGTATTACAGGCACAATGGAGCGGCGTCGTGAAACGTCATTATGGCGCGAACATCATTAATTTTGTTCGCGGCTTTGTGACGTGAAGCAATGGCGTCTGTCAGATTTGAAGTGCCGGTGCTGCCACCTGTTGGCGGCGCGGTGAATTGAACAGAGAACCCCGCGGTGCTGCCACTTGCCATTGCCACTGTAATGACTACCTCTAATGGGATCCTTTGACCCTTAAGTTGCGTGAACTCCTAGATAGCGCCAAAGTGATTCCCCTGCTGTTTGACGGCATGATCTGCCGAAACGTGATTTTGATATAGTTCCAATCATCCTGGAGAAATATCCTTAAATTAGATCAGTATCGGTTCGACCCTGCCTATATTTTTATCTTTATTTCGCATTAATTTACCATTTAAGATAATGTGCTGCTAAAATACTTTGGAGAGGCCTATGTCCAGCAGTGGACGTCAGTGGGCTGACACGATGAAGTAAAACCCCTAGGAAGCAACGATATAACTAGTAGTATGTACCTGTTACCTACACAGGATTTCAGAGAATATTCTTTATTCTCAACAGGTAAAGATTCCTTCATCTTCTTCAGCAGCAACATATTTGATCCCAGTAAATATTTTTTTTAAGGATACGCACACTGACATGATATTAAAAGTTTAAAACGGGTATTATAGCCCGAAAACTAACCAAAGATAAGCCTTCAGCTTACCTTCGTTGTTTGCCCGACTTGACTTAAGCTGAATTATCTTTGGTTAAATTTCGCGCTATACTTAATACCCGTTTTAAACTTTTTATATTTTTCCAAATTGCAATTTATATTATTTTGCTTGTTGAAACTGTTAGATGTTCTCAAGTCGCCCAAGGACCTCTAACTCAGTTAAACTACTATTGCCGAGTCAATAGCCGGGACCCACCTTAACGTGCTATCCCAAAGGCGTAGAAAAGAAAGAACAAAATCTGCAAATCCTTACTAATAATTTCTAAAGAAGCTCATTAGTGCTTATATAGAAAAACTTCTTTATCCATCTTTTTCACCATTCAATAGGTATATGTAATAGAGACGTAACACGTATCGTAATCATAAGAAATAACGTCTTCCCACTTCACACCAAAAACAAAATGCAGAAACGTAGCCGTTAAAAAAGCGCACCTTTTCAGATTGGATTTCTTTGTGGTAGCTAATTGCGTTTTATCAAATTACGCTCCGGCCGCCACGTCAGGTTGATTGATAGTGTTACTCAGATGCCCACTGAGTTTTACACTACAAACTGTTTTGATTCGATATCATCAACGCCATTTGTCTAAAGGTCGGCGCTTTAAGTTTTTTCTTCTATTAGATCCATAATTGTTGTGTTTTTAATCGTTGCCGAAAAATGGTTTAAAATCCTTCAGGGAGGTTGAATTAGTATTTTTTATCTTGCCACCTATGAATCTCTAGCACAAAATGAAAGATAGGTAATTTATAATAATACCCTAGAGGTAAGCATGTAAATAAATACTATAGTGGTAGAGCCTTAAATTGTAGCTTAATTTAACCCGATAATTACACAAAACATGCCTACACTGACTACATATTATTAAGATATTTTATAGTAAGAACAAGATCATTGGTTCATAAAAATATTGTTAATACATTTTTAAGAATAGACGCAAGTTGTATGTAAGTAACAAACTTGTCGTGTACAGTAACCGGTACAATATAGTCTCGTGTATTATTTATGGACTTAATATGATCTTCAGTTTATAATTACATTTTATGTAGATAACTACGTAGGTAATTGGTTGGCTGTGTCCGAGCCAGCATTGGAAGGTGGGAGCACGTTTATGTCCAGCCAGAGGCGATGGGCTGGGCCGGATGCACAATAACAAACATGGCTGTCTGATGTACCACCTACTATATTATGTACATATTTATATGTATCTGCGTAGTTTTCTTTGTGAGAAATACGAGAGGATTTCCTGGACACTCGACTTGAGACAATTGAAGGTTTATTGTTATCACTTCAATAGACGAGATTTTTCTTTAGAACAAATACCATAATAATAGTAGAACATTCAGACAAACATCCCCGAACATTGGATGCCAAGATTCTGCTCTAGCAGCAATAACCAAAGCTGATGAACAAACGACAAGTTTTCGTCAATACCTGATAATAATAATGAGTTGTGGAGCTGTCGAAGCATCAAGAGTGATCTGAGAGAGAGTTCAAAACGTGGCCTGATCTTGTTGGACTGAGCCGGAGAAGGATAAGAATGAAGCGAAGGACACAGAAGAACGGGACAGCTTGTAACGGCCATGTGCACCAGCTAGGTGCCGCAGGCCAACAAGTTAGGGTATCACAGACAGATTCACGTATGGTACTAGTATAGTAGGTACGCAATACCCAAACGCATACAACAATAATATTAGGTATGTCAAAGGCGGACATAAAACCTGTGGTCCTTATTAGAACCTACTTAGGTAGGTAGTTACCTACTTACATGCCTATCGCTTTTCCAAGAAATAGCACGCCTTCTGTATAATACTACTCCTTTCCTTATAAGATAAGATGGATCGCGTGGTAGAAAACGCCTAAGGTTTGTTAATGAAAGTGGCAACGTTACTTAAAAAAAACATATTTTCAATATTAGGGAGTGCCTCAAGTGCCTGACCCTACCCTGGTGCCTTACACCTGATGTGAAGCTGTGTATAAAGGATACACACACAGACACTACCGTTACACACATACATATGTATGTATAAATGACGTTTGTTACCACATTAAGGAGGTAGAGATAACGCTCACATCCACGTTGAACCATAAAGGTTACGCCACGTCTAGAAATGAGCCATAATAAAATAAAAAAATACACTTCACCCCTCTTAATCCCAAAGCGGAGTAGGACTTGCTGAGCAAATGCCATCACGGAACGTGTTAAAACCAATGTAACATGTGGTGAGCCCATCACCGTTATAGGATTCATACACCTTACAGTATTCGGGATCATCACGATGTTGTCCTTCACAGTGTGAAAAAAGACCCGCCTTGCCCAAGACCCGTGCTGTACCCACAACCTCCCGATTGCTAGTCCGATAACCGACCACTGCACCACAGACGCTCAAATCTTCTAGATATAAACAATATCAAATTTTTTTGACTCCACCCTTTTCTCACAGTAAAGGAAGGTATCATCTTGGAGTAACATTCATTAGGAAATTCGGCGGCAGCGGCTTCAAAGAAATGATTGATGCGTCGTTTACACCGCGCGGTGGCACAAGAAAAAAAACACACACTTTATTAACTCGTTTAGGCACCCAGCCTCATTAGAAATATTAATCAAGTAAGGTGGAGCGATAGCGCGAGTATGATGTATCGTGCTTTGATTACATTAACGCGCTGCGCTCAAAGAAATAATTATAAGAAACCTTACAAAAAACCGACCCGAAGTGCTAAGAAACAACTCAAAAGCTGCAGCAATTGCGGTCCCCCTAAGGTCGTGATATTGAACCCAATGTAGATTTAAATGTTAAAGAAGAGAGCGGAGACAAGCACAAGTACCTACTGTAGACTGGTGAGCTGAATAATTGTAGCCAACGCGTATAAAGAGATAAAACATGTACCTCATATAGGTAATACTAGTCACGAAGTACCTATGTGCCATTTTATTATTATTATTACTAGCCTACTGGATCCCACTGCAGGGCTAAGGTCTCTCTTCCCTTTCTCCACTCTTCCCGATTCTGCGCTGATGTCCACCAGTTTTTGTTCTGGCGAATCTCGTCGCACCATCCCTTCCTTGGGCGGCACCCGTTGTCTTTTGCCGATCGTTGGGAGCCAGCTCGTCACTTTATTTGCCCAAAGATCCGGTATGCGCAACATGGCCAGCCCAATCCCTTTTAAGCAGCGCCGCTTTTTGAGGAATATCCATAATGTTTGTTTTGGCGCGAAGCTCTGTGTTTCGGATTCGCTCCACTAAGTGGACTCCGAGAATGCTGCGCTCCATATTCCGTTGGCAAACCCCAAGGCGGTACTTTTGAACGTCAGTCAAAGACCAAGTTTAAGCTCCGTAGGTAAGGATAGATGGATGCACATGTCCATTGCGCTTTAAGGAAAGGGGTAGATTTCCTTTCATGATTTTTTTTATGGACCAGAAGCTCTTCCAGGCATTTCCAATTCTTCGTTCGATTTCTTTGTCTTGTCTGACCTGGAAGGAGACTATCTGGCCCAAGTAGACATATTCCTGGACATATGGCCGCGAATAGACAACAGTGGAGGAGCATGCAAGAGGCATACGTCCAACAATGGATATCAATATGTTGATGAAGAAGAAGGTACATACATATTTTTTAAAGAAACTCGCACCGATTATATTATTAGTTTAAATCGGGTATTACGGCTCGAAATTAACCAAAGATAAGCAAGCATGTAACTGTGTCGAAACGTCGGACAAAAAACGAAGGTAAGCTGAATGCTTTTCTTTGGTTAATTTCGCGACGTAATACCCGGTTTAAACTAATAATAATATAAGATGCTTTATACATTAAACAAATATTTATTTCTAATCCCTTCCGGAACAGGCAACAGTTATTTTATAACAATAAAAATATTATTACGTGTTTCTTTACTGTACCTACTTTAATTTGTTAAATACACTTCACGCCTTTTAATCCCAAAGCGGGGTAGGCAGAGGCACTTGCTTAATAAGCAAATGCACACGGTTCACCAAGCGTATTTAACCCAACGTGACAGGGGGTGAGCCCATCGCCGTTATAGGGTTCACACACCTTGTGGTGTGCGGGTTTCATCACGATGTTGTCCTTCACCGTACGAGCGTTGCGTTGCGTACATAAGCTCTGAAAAAGAGTCCCATTGGTACACGAATTTGTTAAAATAGGATAATAATTATAGGTAGGTTATAAATAGGAACGATAAGACTTTATACTAATTTGGCCGGCAATTTTATGCAAATACTAGCTTTAGAACAATATAAAATGTACATAATTAGATATAATAACGAAGTAAATTAAATACAACGTAGACTTCTGACAATAATGTACGTACTACGTACCTACCTACAACTAAATAGTACACAAAATTCGTAATATTGTATGAAATTTGTTAAAGAAAAGCCAGTCGCGCCATAGTCAATGGTGGTCGCCGTTCCGGGGGCGTAGGAGAGCGCCCAAAGATATGGCCGTGTCTTACCTTAACAGATAAGCAAACAACACAAACTAGAAAACTGTGTTCTCTACAACGCATGAATATTTTATCCGAGAACAATCGTCTGTTTACCTACAGTCAGCAGCCACGTTGATAACACACATGATTAACAATGATCCCAATGTCGATTCATCTTTATATTATAAAAATATATCACTATTTTCCTTGTTTACGGCACCATGCAGGAAGGATGGCCCCATTTCACTAATTCTTTTTTGGTGTGTTTTTGCAGGAGAAAGTTTGTTTCAGAATATTTCTATTTTATCAGTATTGTGATGTATAAGTCATCATCATCATTATCAGCCACACGACATGCACTGCTGGATGAAGGCCTCTCCCAATCATTTCCATGATCACTTGGAGGAAAATGCCAATAATCGCCACGCTTGGCATAATAGAATACATGTGTCACCACCCCTACGCAACTTTTCTCGTCTTGGGGGTCGTAAGAATCGACCGAGGGAACTCTCCAGATGACGGGCGGCAGCGCGAGAGAGAGTTAAACCACAACAACACTGCGATCGTCAACCCGCCTGCCAAGTGTTACGTGCAAGGCGATTATTGGCATTACTCCCCAAATAAAGGAAATCATTGGTCCAACAGGGGACGTCATGTGGCTGATGATAATTGGCAGGCCACTGCGATAGTGGTGCTGCCCGTCCCGTGGAGAGTTCCCTCGGTCGCCTCTTACGACCCCTACGACGGGAAGAGTTGGGCTGGGGTGATGACTCTTCGGTGTTACAATACGGCTAATTTCTAAATATAAATCGTATTATTTTCTGGAATTAGGCAATTCAAAAGTAAATGACGCCGATACTAGAACCAAGTACTTACCTAATTTATACACTCTCAACAACTGCCCTCTTTATCTACCTATCCCTTTACTGAATTGACGTTGAATACAATTAAACGACTACATTAATAGTATAACCGACGATGAGTATAAAAACTTAATATAAAACTAAATTACAACGTTTCCCGCCTTCAGATCATTTGTGTAGATGAACTCGTGGTTCAATTACTTACAACACTCGAATTACATATAAAAGAAACCTCACATTTCATTCGACATCAAGAAGTTGAGACCGTCAGGATAGGTGTGACCGCAAAAGATCCAAGTAGGCAGTTTGAATGGAAAAACGACTACTCGTAGTACCTATGTATTTGAGGAGGCTTATGTCCAGCAGTAGACGACAATGAACGCACGTGATGAGATGATGACTATTCGTAGTTTGAGTTTTATTTAAATTTTAAATAAATGTCCAATTAATCAATGCCTATGAAGGACCAGTGGCGTGCACACCATATAGGCAAAGAGACACTGCCTACCTTAGTATTTTGGTTACCCGACCTAATAATAGAGTTATTGCTAGATACTTTTTTGTTGTACTCACGACATAGGCTAACGAAGGTCCTAGGTCTTGTGGGTGATTAGATAGGTAGGACTAGGTACCTACGTTTCGTGAAGACAAGTTGCCTATACATAGGTGTCAATCCTTGGGGATTACTGCCTACCTTGTCGTAAAAGCCAGTGCACGCCACTGTGAAGGACGTACTTTGGGAAATTAGCATCTGTTCCAAGAGGAAAAAAAAGTACACCTAATTCAGAAATATTTCTTTAAACACGAATCTGTAACCACAACAATAAAAGTATTAGAGGAAATGTCAGCCTGCTCTCTTCCCAATCACTTGGCAACGGCGCGGAACAAACAATAAACTTTGAAACAATAATCGCCACCGAGTCGAAAGTATTCGAAAAAGTCAAATGTTGTAAATGGGCAATTAAAGTGTAATTTTGTTTGGCCGAGGGTCGCGCGCCGGAAGTGCCTGGAACAAGCGCCCCCGACAAACGGACTTGCGGACTTTTTAACACACCACCTCACCCGGCCTTTTCGGACTAGGCGAGATCATCTGATTGCGAATTTAAAAAAAGTAAGTGTTTCAAAACAGGTGTGATAGTCGATTACGTTGACTGCTTGTCGAAAGATTATTCTTAATAGAATCACGTCTAAACGCAGGCTATTATTCAGGTCTAGTTGCTTTAGGAAAGTACAAGATGGTCACTCTATTTATTTGGTAATTGCGATCATTAAACATGTAAAGCTCAAAGCGTTCGTAACCCAGCTAGATTCGGTAATCGCCAATTGGATGCGGACATCATCTGAGCTTGGTGGCGTAGCTTCGTCTGTGGGAACCTAAATCCTGCCTGTTTGGCGAGTAGGCAGTCGTTATGTCGAGTTTTTCAGATTTGACAAACATCTAACACTAGTAATATCATGCCATCGGTGAATAAAATCTTAGATAATGAACTAAAGAGACTAAGATAACTACAGTAGCTATGATCTTTAGCTTAGGATCCGATGAGAGTGTGGATTCATAATTACCTACATTTCCCATTGATGATAACTCTTATACCTCTACTGTTTGTGTCACTATTCCCGTTGCGTTTCTAAACGCCCGACGGCAGTAAAAATGAAATAGATAAATCGGTACCTAGACCGTTTTAATAGCAGATGTACGTGTGTCTTTATACATACTTACACATGTCGCGGATTAAGGGTGGGTCTACCTATTATTTTTCGCAGGCTTTTGTCAAATCGGTCTCACTAGGTAACCATTGAAGCCATGTGGTGACGGCGAATAGAATACATGTGTGGTGACACCACCCCAGCCCAATTTTTCCCGTCGTGGGGATCGTAGGAAGCGTCCGAGGGTGCTCTCCAGAGGATGGGCAGCAGCGCTCTCTGTGAGTTACCTACATACACCTAACACTGCGATCGCTAACATTTTCAAAATATAAATAGGTCCAAACGGGAAGGAGCTGTTTTCAAATGAAAAAGTATCATCCAAATCTGTTCAACTAATCAAAAGTTTGATTCAAAGCCAAGTAAGCCTTTTGTAGAAACTTGTTCCCTTTTCTTGTTATTGACACCATATTCTATGTGCACTGTGGGGCGAATCGACCACGAAAATAAAACATATGATCAATTTAGCCCCGGGCTCAAATTTTGTATGCTGTACCCTGACTCAAAACTTTTGAGTTAACCAACATAAAAAATACCGTTTTTAAAAAGTCGATTAAAAAGGTTGCTTATATTAGGTACTTAACCTAGATACTGTAAGCAGTAGTATTATTTTTGTACATAAAAAAACATTGATCTACCCTAAGCTTTCAAAAGTCCCAACAAAGTTAATGGACTTGGATCCTTAAGCTTAATCTGTATATCACTGTAGTAGTGGTGGGTAATTAGTGTCCATAAATAAAATAGAATGTAAGTAAAGTAAGTAATAGCGAGGTATCGGTTCGGAATCGAACCATCACTTTCCCACCCCACGCTGCAACCCCTACATTACGAACTCCACTAAAGCACCACTCAAATTAAGCGTCGGTCGATCAACACTCATTTCGGTTACAATTAACCACACATTTAAGTGAAAAGTCAACCACCCACTCCAATTGATTTATTGTATGTCTCAAGTACAGCCATTTTGTTGTGAGCAGAGTTTTTGCCTAGGGCTTTATTGCTAGGTGGATAAGGGTTGCTTTTGTGTGAGTATATGTGTTGTTAGCATTGTTTTGTTGGCCACGTGTCCGAATCGGAGGGTGCTGCGCTGTTCATTTGTCTAATCGCAGTAACATTTTTGAAGGGCACTCGGGGGGGCTGGGAAAGTGTTGCACTTTATGGAAAAAGTCAAAAAGAGGCATCGCACGAGAGGCGCACACCGGCCGTTTTTTTTACTCGGGACACTCCAAATGTCCGCTGTTGATGTGAGTGCACTTTGTATTATTGCTTTTATTATTTGCATGGAACGGTCGATTATAATTTGTAGAAATTACGTCATTATTTTTAATAGCTTCATGGTTTTCGTATGAGTAGTTACAATTACAGTTTTGAAGTAGTAAGTAGACGTAACGAAAGTAAACAAAACGTAGACAGGGTATATAATATCATTGTAGGTAGGTAATTATTTTTTGATAGACGTAAAATTTCCTGAACATGAATCATGATAATTTTAGAAATATAGTAGACAAGCAATACCTAAATAGATATTTTAACAACAGAGATAACCTTTCTATTTCTCTGTAGTTAGGAACCTGTGAAGGTATATTTCTGAATCTTTTGACATTAATTCTCCTAATTACCCTGGGAAGAACTAATTCCCGATGACACCACTTTGCCTACCTAGCTGGTGTCCATTTTCCATTGCTTTTACCATAATTTCGTAACTTTTGTACACCCGATGACATGCATCACATCAAGCCAATGTTTGATTGGTCGTCCTCTCCAGAAGGCTCCAGGTAAGGATGTCAATATCTTGCTGGTGTTTAACGGGATTGAGTCCTATTTTATTTAACATAATAACATAAATTATATTATAAAGTTTGAAGTTTCTCGGTAGGTATTAATCACAAGCAGGTAGTCACAGCAGGTACAGTACAGACGGATAGCTAAATATCTAAGTTAAAAGTTCAGGTCGTTTTTAATTAGGGTACTTATACACCCAATTAACACTGATTTCCAAAGTAAGTAGATACCCACCTAATAACAGTGTTTGTAAATTAACAACTTGATTTAGAAGTCGATAAGTTGTAGCACGTAAGTAGGCAGGTATAGGTAAGTCAAATGCCACCCTTCTAATTAGATAGATAATGATATAAGGTATCGTACCTAAGTAATTACATAATTTTGACTTTTTCGTCATTATTTTTTTTTCCAATAGAGAGAGGAATAGAAGTAATTATGGATATAAATAGAATCTTCATTATTATTTACCACTTATTAAGGAAGGAGGGAAAGGAAAATAATATTAAATCAGAAAAGTAGTAAGTTATTAAAGTATGGGAACCGATTGTACAGATACGTGATGAAATTCAATCTTTTTCAAATTTTGTTACGAATTACTGTAAGTTACCTACTTACAGTAATTCACGTACCTACATACATTACTTGCTTAAAAAATAATTCAATTAAATAAATGGGTAAGGATAACCCTGAGGATTCGTCCTGTTCATGAAACGCAAATAGGAGACTCATTATTATTTTTTTATCGTGGGGAGATCCGTTATGGATACTCCACCGCTGGCGGGGACAACGGCGGGGCGTTACTGCCGGGGCCCCCGGAACGACTTAGTGCCCCAGCTCGACCACTCACGGCGGTACCCACTACCGCCAAGTCCTCGGGGACCGTAATTTAAGCGCAGTCCCCGGTACGCCACAGCCCCCACTCCCTTTCAGTCACCTCTTACGACAGGCGATTCAGACATAGGTCCTTATGCCCGGAACTGCTGGGCTAAGGAGAGACTCATTCTAGAAGCTTATTTTTTATTATGGAGGCATTCAGTGTTGTTGAGTTCTGGGAGAATACCAGCATCACGGGCAACCGTGGCAATGCTGAGTCGGTACAGGAGACCAATAAGCGTTGTCGTAGGAAAGTTATGGGTGATGATAGGTCTTTACTTACTGTGGGCTCTGTCTTATACTTTGTTTTCTCTACCCTCCTGTATGGCAAGACTCTCTGTCTCCTGCGACCGAGGGCAGTGGGAATCAGGCAGGTTTCTCCTGACCTAGTGCGCAAGTGAAGGCCACTATTAGGGCTTAAGTTCGTAGGAAATAGTGCGGATAACCTCGCCACTCGATTGTCCCGTGGTAAGGTGAAATATCAATGACCACTTCCCCCATAAAAATCATAAGAAATAAGCCTAAGCTTAATTAGATAATAAATAATGTTGTATCAGATGCATACCTAAAATCCAAATCTCTACTCTTCACTAGAAGAAGTACTGCCTACTACTTTGTAAATTAAATGTATTCAAGAAAGTAATCATAATCATGTTTATCGCCAGTGCTAATATAAAAAGTTTTCAGCGATATGGAAACACTACGAAAATGAAGCTCATAATATTACTTTGTTACGTATTACCTGATTAGTTTTCAAACAAATTTACTTACGAGGTCTTTAGGCTGTGTTTATGTAGAACCGCGACATTCGCCGTTCTCCTAGAAACTACGACCTAGATGGATATCTAAAAAGCACCTAATAACTGGGAGTTAAGTACAATTTCTGGAAAATATTTTGATGATACCAATACAGCACTAGTAACCCAATAACACTAATAAAATGATGCTTTCTATTCAGCTTAATGTCAGGTGACATCGATACAGATGTATCGAATATATTCATAGACAATAATCGAGGTAAATTTATATAATTTTGAATCCAGCACCCTCCCTCCTTCATTGTATAAAAATGGATTGTATTAAAATTCTGCTTATGGATAAAAAGCTAAAACGTTCAGTTTCACGTATGACATTTGCCCTGTTTTGTCATATTTCATTACACAGTATTATGTATATTGAAAGAAATCTAAAACCCAACTATTCCACCCCATGTATAAAAACAAAAGTATGTAAAATATTTACACATTTATTACTGCATACAACAGTACACAAAGTATATATTCAAGTCGATATTACATTAATCTAGTTACCTATATACAAATATTCTGGCATGCGAACGATATTATGTAAGGGAATGTTACATTATTCATTTTTTTACATAAAATTTGTTGATTTGTATAAGTAAAAAAAAATATTCTGCTTGAACACGAGAAGAGTGAAAAATTTATATTTTATAAAGACTAATAAACTTAAGTTCACGAGCCAGATGTAATACTAAATGCCGTAGTACAAACAAATCCTTATTAAATACATCATCGTTTTCAATCTCTCATTTAGGTCCGTATTCCAATTTTGAAACACAAATATAACAAAAGTAAAGTTTGTTCTGCTTTATGCAGGCCCCCAGACATTGGCACTATATTGGCTCCCGGTTCTACTCTTGGAATCAAAACCAATATGTAGATAGATCCAGGACAATATTATGCATACAATAAATATTGTTTTACAACTCAAGTTTTGTTCCAATGCGTGGCGCCGGCATTAACCGCGTTTATGAGACAAATGTGTGTTCTCAAATGAAACCTACTTGGATACTTATTGATAGTTTTAAAATACGGGCCTTAGTCGCCTGCCACACTGTGCCCAGTCGTAAGCCGCTTTGCGTATGTTACTTGACAGTTAGTGTGATTAACGCACTAAAACTCTTAAGCCTCTAGTACCAAATGTTCGGTAGTTTTAAGTAAAATGTGTATCCTTTTTGGTGGAAAAGTCAAGTGAATATCTCTAGAAAATGTTTGTCTCTCTCACAATTTCTCAGAGAAATAACTGACAAACATACTAATGCTCCACTACTTTACATCCCAAAGAAGATGGAAAATGAAAACGTCGATAAAGTTTAAAATTTCGTTTAAAACAAAAACGGTACTATTGAGACTAGAGAAGATCGAGAGTGAGTTTTGCCTTACGGCTGGCACTATAGATACCAAATAACATGAACGTTTCTGCCAACTTTAAAAAAAAAATGTTCTCTTTTAACGCACAGTAATATCGCCAGTAAGAGAACTCACCACACATTTGTATAAAAAAGCATAAAAACGGCGGAAATGAAGACAGAAACGACTAACTAAACACTGTCTGCACAGTATGAAGGCTTTGCATTAAATATTTTATATAAAAGTGAACACCAAATGACCTTCTATAATACTTTAATATCAGTCAACCGTCACAACATATTCGTTTCCTAAACACAATATAAAATAAAATTCAGATTAATAGGAATTTATCCAAGCACTCATAGATGTCAAGTACCGCCAATAAAACTAAAGCACGTGGGCTTCTTAATTTCATCTGGTACTGAATATATTATACATAGATAATCACACGTCACAAAAGGTAATAAATGTTTCATCAAGATATTCCATAAACTCCAACCGTACACTATTCAGACAACATGTATCGTGAAACTAGAGTGTTGAAATATATTTTGCCATTTGCGTGACATGTACAATGTGTACCTTGAATTTTTTTAGGATCTTTTGCAACAACTACTTAGAGCTAAGTACCTACCGATATATCAAATAGTTTATTACATATAATTAGAAAGCTCAACTCGTGTCTGTAATTTCATTACCAATTCAATATATTATTGTCACCTAACACAACACCCATAATAATAGCTTTAACAAGAAATAACAATAGACAAAATTACTAGAAAGTGTTACAAGGCATTGTCATCCTATAAGATTTTCGTTGTAAATTAATATTTTATTGGTTTCCATTATCTATCACTGATTTGACCCTTGGTACGGGCATTAAATATAAATATACAAATGAGTAACGTATGTACAGAGGTAAGTATGTAGCCTGGTGCACGGTTTAGTAGGGGCGGCCGTTCTGCGGGCGGTCGGGCAGTCGCGGAGGCTGGTTCGGCATTGGCCGGCTGCGGGGGAAAAACAACATTATTACTATGCACATATGAGTGAGTATTACGACGAACATCCTTGATTCCCATGCAAAAGAACACTAGTTACTGTTAGTCGATGATGTTGATGGAAATAGTACTGACAAGATCTGTGATATTTCCTCAATAATATTTTATTGACGCGTCATTGGCCAAAATACATGGCATAAATATAGGTAAACAATTTACTCGAGAGCAGATGTGGGTTAGTAAGAACTCAGTGGGCCAAGGCAGGAACCTGTTCCTGTAAGACAAGCGGCGTCGCTCGCGTATAGCTCACAATAAATTCGTTACCTATAATTTCGTTATATAAAAAAAATATCAAAGATCATTCTTGACTAAACGACAAGAAAATTTGTTAGATAACGAGAAAATAATTAGTACTTAAGTGTAAATGAACTAAGCTGACGACGTCATGCATTCCCATGTAACATGAACCTAATGTCCCTCACGAGTAATTCGTAATTTAACATTTAGTTTAATTCCGCCCGAGCTGCGCAGCACCGACCACGCTACAATTTGTACAGACATGCAGATACTCCATAATAAAAGCAATTAATCAAATGCAAGCATCTCTTATTCTGGCAGTTGTGATATTCTATAACATAGATGTCGCTAGTATGATTCACCTACTACGTTCGCAGTTTACAAACAAGAGGTGCAATGAAACATTCTACTATGTACGTATCTATTTACACAATAATAAAAATTTTACATAACCGTTATTTAAAATTATCTTACCTAAACTTCCATTTGATAACAATATCCAAAGAGACTGTTAGTTGGGGCCAAGACCGAATAATAAAATAATTGAAAATACAAAAATCACTACTGAAAATCAAACTTCTTTAGTACACATATAGCATTTAATTACTCTTTTATACAGCATAAGATTAACAATATTCATAAACTATATCAAATCCAACAATCACTGTCTAACCTTTTTTTTTCGATGGTACTAATGCTATCAACAAGACAAGAGAGCAAAATGTTAGATATATACGTATATCTCAGCTAGGATATAATCATTATGTCCTTTACATATTAGAACAGTAAAATTAATACATTAGGAACTCGGTCTTGTGATTCGTCTATTTAAAAATTTTGCGCGAATATGAAAATATATAATCAATAACACACTAAGAAAATAGAAAAAAAATATACGAGGTCTGTCGGCTCAAGTCGTCAATAAATAACAAATTCATTTGAAAATACCATTTATTAATGAAACCGTCTAATAATTGACCAAAAATATTGCAAACAGCAACATCACAAACGAAAGACAACTCCGGTGTAATGAGCATCAATCACATACAATAATAAATACAATAACATTGTACCCTATACATTATATACTGTGAAACAGGCTACAATAGTTGTGTGATCAACAAGTTATGACAGTACTAGGGGACTCCGATAACATTTTACTTCTATGAGTAAATAGCTTAATATATTACAATAGTAACTACTTATGAAGAGAGCGGACCGAGGCGTAAACTTCTAAGCTAATAAACATCTAAACACCGGAATAATGTGCCTCAACAGACTGAACTACACTAGGAGTGCCGACGACGAGTAGGTAATAAAATCAACACCGACATCACAAAATGTATGCAACTATTACAGTCACACGTACTTTTATCCATATATAATATAATATATATAAACAAAAATATAACGTTTACTGATATGCTCATGGCGATTACCGGTAACTACGACGGGACTCCCCTCAAACACCGTACCAAGCCGCCTTCGGTATACGTCTAGGCTACACCTTCGACAAGTAACATAGTCATAACACACACAGATAACTTGTAAATAACAATACTGAATGCATATTCATATATAATTATATAATGTATGTATACATATATAACTGCAAGTACCTACTGATACAATCATAGAGACAAAATTGTATTTTACGTAGTGTAAGTAATTATTGTATGATATTGTTATTATAATAGCTATAGTATATATATAACCACTGATATAACATCGTATAATACATTTAAATTAAGCCAGTTCATTGTATTAAGAAAATAAAGGAAACTGCTATATTAGTAACATTGGAATGTTATTTTTTGGTTCATTATCTTTGTTAATCGCGTCATACGAGTTATTTTTATAATATTAATTCAGTTTTAGTAATCTGTGCGTGATCTCACAGCATTGCATTTGACTTGAGCAATTGTCTAGGATTACACAGAGATCATATTTTGTTACATAAAATACAGAGTGTTGCTAGTACATTAGTAGCACGACACGTTAGACCAAAACAGAGAACATTCTCGTTTATTTTTTTTAGTTCTGATGATTAAACAATGTAATAACAACGTCAAGCAGACACACATTATTGCGTACCGACGACCCGCTCGTAACCACGAAGCTGTCGTTGCTGTCCAAGCGACATGCGACAGAGAACGCGGAATACCACGTGAAAAGGCTGCAGCGTTCGGCTATTACATCTTTCAAACAGTAGACACAAAATGCTGACAGCATTCTGACGCGGACGCCGACAGACATTTGTTGTATATATGAATGGACAGTATACAGATTTGGCACTGAACACAAATGATAAGACGATATGTGTATGTATGTAGATGGGTCGCGTTATGAGCGGGTGTGTAGCGCTGGTGGCTGGCGATGGTGCGTGTGCGTGTTGTGTGCAGTAATTTACTTGAACCGCGCGAACGCCGAGCTAAGCTCGTTGATGGCCGCGTTGGTGACCGCCTGCCCGACGGCCTGGTTGATCTGCTGGCGCATGTGCGGGGGCAGCTGCCCCATGGCGCCCGCCGCCGCGCCCGCGGCACCGCCCGGACGCCTAACACAAATCATCACCACTATCATGCTGACCTACTCTTTTAAACCTCTGCATACGCAGTGGCACTCTCACAAAGCCAACTTGTGCGTTCATTCTAGGTATGACTGTCTCAATTTTTATAATAAGGAAATCGTCAGAAGTATGCATTGCGACATACTGTAAGTTCGATTTGATCTATTCTATTTGCCGCTGTAGATCCTGGTTCTAACAGGAGTCATAGTGGTGGTCAAGAGGATAGGATTATCCCACATACTCCTTCCATAGTACCTATTTTTAGTGCCGTACTGCTTGTACGCAGATCTCATCAACGACATAGAGAAAGCAACTCTTAACTTGCTTTGCATCTCTAATAGTCATAAGAGAAGTGTCTTGTTTGATAGTGTAGGACTGTATTTCATATCGAGCTAGAGATAGGTGTCGACAGATATTAAGTGGTGCATATAGTACATGTTGAGTGTCAACACGAATATCCACAGCTTCTCTGTAAGACATTTTTAGGAATGTAACTGCCATAATTTAAATACATGAAATCCTATGATGTAAAACATGTTATATATTATAATATTCTTACAGGGCAACTGTGATAGATATTTTAACTTTATGTACTCAAGTGCAGAGATCAAGGTTAGAAAAACAATCACACATCACAAATTGTAGAACACGCACAGATTAGTCAAGTCATGCAGTATATTCGACACATTAGAAAACACCCCACTTGAGATTATTCATAATAGTTCATAAGATATGGATTTCTTAGACAACTATCAAGTATTAACTTATGTATAAGTTACGAATGCCAAAGGTTCAACAAGCCACTGGAGCCAAACTATTCGTATAGTTTGTTATAATAAACGTGGCTGTAGTGGTCGACGCGACGCCGTGTATCCCACGATATATTTTAACTAACATATCGAAGTTGAAAGTTATGGTAAGTAATATAATTACAGCTCGACACATGCAGTCACTTGTATCATTCGATGATGAATACACAACCGATTAATGCACTTAATGTCCAGCTAAGACGTGTATATTGCGTACAGTTCAAACATTTCTGATGAGGGTTCGAGAAGGAATAAAAACATTAATAAATAGACTATAAATTGCTTAACAGTACAAGTGACTGCCTATATCGAGTAAAAAGTTATAACTACGTGAAACTCCATAGAGAAATACTATCATACTATGTATTTTGGAAGCAACATTCTGACGTTATCATAAGTTATTACATTCTTTACAATAATAAGTCATATATGAACTAATAATACTTTTATATAACATATGTATATACTTTATATTTATTTATAAACGTATGACTTGGCCACTTACAGAATTTGATATAACTCACCAACTTCCCATACCTAACCTTTGGGATGCCCAAATCCGTATTTGGGATGTAACGCCCCAATGTAACCTTGTCCCGTATTCGTCCGACGTAATATAATAAATATGATTCAATTTTGGCAGATGACGGGATACAAAGTGGGGTTACTGTTGGGATGCCAAAGGTTAAAACGGTACTGACGAAATCTCACGGTAACCTATAAGATTTGTGGAACACAAGTTGAAATATCCGTAAGCCAAGCGTTATAAGTATGAATTTCCAATAACTAGACTTTAATTTCACGGACAACCCTTACATAGAACAAAATATTCCGTAACTCAGCAACTAGCTGGCTTCGGAAGAAAACACGCTGAATAGTATACCTTCTCGAAAGTTCGAAAGGAGAGATGATTGAAGAGAGGTGTTAAAAAATGCCGAACCATATCGTACTATATTTTAATCAGGAAATAAATCAATTTTCGTCCTCCATCATTACAAAGTCTGTATTCATTTTGTTCTAAACCTTGCTGTCATTATATCTCCATACTACACAGAACTGACACTGATTTACCAGATTCGCCGTCAGTAAATAGACAAAATATATTGTTGGTATTAGACCTAATAGCCTTTCACACTCCGGGAATGAGTAAGAAAACACGGAGGATGAGAAGGGGAGATACACACGAAGCCAAATGTGTACTGGCAACGCCTTCACTGGTCCTATCATTCGTGTTATTTTGTCAAGTCACATTCAATGGACGACTATAATTATAGCAAGTGACACCAGCGTCGACGCTTCACCTGGCGTGGTTATCGGCAATACTCTACAGAACGTGCTGCTAAACGGTTGCCAATGATCAACGAATAGTCAAAGTTCAAAAATTGTAAGTGGCCAACACCGGGATGTTAGTGCCGTGGTCACGGTAAGGTAACGCTGCGTATGTTAGTACATTAGTTGACGACCACGCCGCCTGCGCCCTCTAGCGCCGCCTGCGAACACAACCACATGCTCTGAGTGCCCTTGCTCACACTTACTGATGATTGTGTCAATATGTCAATGTTGCCATCAATATTTCAACTGTCAAAACTGTTAAAAAACTTAGTAGTTTTAGGTGATTGATAATTTACTAATTATATAATTCCTGTACTGGTAAAGTAAAATTTCACTAAAAATCGCATAAATACAGCTAATCATTATATTAATGAATGTATATAGATTTAATCTTGGCAAGAGCACTCGCTTATATAACCTCCGAAATACCATATTACACCCACATACAGTTACAAGAAGCAATCAATACGTGTTAAATATTTAGTACTAAATTATGGCTGTTACATACCCTTCTAATGCTTACAAAGTATAGGCATATCAACCTTACAATTAAAGCGAATACCTAGGTAAAGCTCGCTACGATACCGCAGTCATATCATATCAACTCAACTTTAATTTGTAACAAATAAGTAATTGTTAAATGTGACCATAGGATAGTTTCAATATCATGTTAAATTAAGTGTTATTGATGGTTCACAATTAACTATTACTTTGAAAATATTTATGATTTAATTTTACAGGTAAATACTATTATAATATTCCGACAGAATTTATGGGAGACTATTTCTTGACTATGCTTTAGCATGTTGGTAGAACATCGAAATCGAATGGTACTTACACGAGCAGTATCTTGCTCGAGTAATGACCACCTATTTACTATCACCTTAAATTTTCAAGTATGTTTGTATTTCAAATATTGACGTATCAGTTCATCGCACAAAGATTGATGTGCAACTACTTGTCAGCTGTATTTATTGTTTGATTTGATTGGCACCGGTCGAGTGACAATAATGTCGCTAAGGGTTTCCTTGAACGCCTTAATACTATAGGAACATAATATATCCATATTATTAATATTCATTTTGATTGAAGGTCAAATCTATTGACATTATTCTATAACATTGACACTCTTATGTTTTGGGACTGAACGGTGTGAAGTGTTTATGCGATCAGATCGGTAGCTGTAGACTTTTTAAACGACTATCCTTATTTATGATCGCCATTAAGGCTGTACCATACTTACTTTGGTAGGTATATGCAAGGATAATATATTATTGCCCTTTATTGTATCAAGAGTTTCTTTACTAAAACAAGGAACGCCACTGAAGCCGACTCGGTCAGTGGCAGCTAGTGTGTGTTGTGTGGAGGCGAGGGGAGGCGAGGGGAGGCGAGGGGAGGCGAGGGGAGGCGAGGGGAGGTGAGGGGAGGTGGGGAGGAGGTGTGGAGGTACTCACGTGGGCACGAGGGGCGCGGGCAGGCCGGGCTGCGCGGGGCGCGCGCCGGGCGGGGGGGGCGCGCCGCCGGGCCGCGACGGCAGTGGCGGCGCCGGCCGGCCCGCCGCGCCCCCGCCCGGCGGCGGCGGGGCTCCGCGCTGACCCAGCGACCCTGCCACCGGGGAATGTTTACTTAAACAATGCACTATTGCAGCTTTCGCTATTCTTAGCCTTAAACTCTTTAAGAGCCGGTGGTGCATTTTCTTATTATTTCTATTGCAAGCGTTTAATCACGTCCTGTCAAGGTACGCTTGCTCAGACGGCTCTTCTGTTTTCATATTATTTTACATAGAAAACATCGACAATGAAAAGTTCAAATATCGACAAAAATAGTCAAAAAGGAAAACATAGATAATAATTTGAATTGATTACATTGGATTAGACATACATACAGGCTTCAACTATAAAGGGCAAACGGAGCGTACTAGATCCACATAGGAGCGTGTAGCGTGTAGACAGGTACCTTGTTGCGTAGGTCCGGCGCGGCGCGGGCCGCCGGGCGAGGGCGGCGACAGGCGCGGGTTGGCGTCGAGGCGGCCCTCCAGCCAGTCGTTCTTGACGGGCGGCGGCACGGGCGTGCTCACGGTGGCCATGGACACGTCGCCTATGATGTGCAGCGCCTCCTTGCACGCGTGGTACATGCGCAACATCTCCTCGCGCTTCACAGCCTCCTCGGGAGATTCTTCCATCATTTGCGACTGTTGGACGTACGTTAAACCATCAATATTTTTGTTACATTGTTTTCGGGGAAGTGCTAGAAAGATATTGGGCTATTTGTCTAACGGACACAAAATTTACCAGATAAGAAAAATATTGTAAGTATATTTGTATTAGTTACAGTTTAAGATATAATCAATTAGAATAAAAGTGTATATCAGATTTGACGACACTTCCTGTGTAGTGACATCATAACAACAATAAGGTAGAATTGTTATATTTTTATTTCTAATAAATGTTTCACAACACACACATTGCCTTCGTCCCATGTTAAGCACCGAAAGCACTTGGTGTTATGGAAATGGAGTGGAATATTGTGACAAGAAAAAATTAAAAAAAACCCGTCATGTCTAATGATATTCACGTGAGTTACAACCGTAGGTAGACTGTAAACAGGTACAAAACATAAACCATACATCTCCAAATAGATTGAACACCAGCTTACCTGATCACCAGAAGCGTACAAGTGCGCCAGAAGCTCTCCGTTAATGAAGTCCTTGGCGTTGTTGATGATCATCATCATGATGGTCTTGGGCACCAGGTCCCGTGTGGTCTTGGTGACTATGCGCATGTAGGAGTCCACCAAGTTTCTGATGGTCTCCACCTGACGTTCGAGCTGCGGGTCCATGCTGCTGGTCGCTGCACTGTCCGAGCTCTGCAATTTGGGGGATGGCGGTAAATAATACATATAAAAGACAATTGATATTTAAAACATTAGAGGTTACAAAAAAGGTACAGCGAGGAACTATTTTGTAAAGTCTTGAACAGAAAGGGCGATAGTGATCTTTGTGTAATGGTACAGTATACACATTATTTGTTACGCGGGACACGGTATATTCTAGATTTAAATTGTAATCACAATTTAAATCAAACAATAAGTTATAGAGGAATAGGAAAGAATAAAATTAAATCAGAATTGACAATCATAATCAAACCATTTTGGCTAATTTATATTTCGTATTGATACATTTTATTAAACGCGCACTAACACTATGTAAAGTTTTGTTTCGGGTATAATGGACACGAAATTAATCTCTGAATATTGTACAGGTGGTGCTGTTAGTGTGCAGTTGTGGTTTCACAACAAACCAGTGGACGTCAGTCCTACCGTACTCTAGTACTCTCGCGACCACGGCACATGCAAATGTACCAAACCTTCGAGCAAAAAATAAAGGTACAATCGAAGTTATGCCTGAGTTTTTTGCGCCGTTGTACAAGAAACTAACTTCAGATTTATCGTATGGTAAAACAACCACACATAATTTTAGTTACTGTATTTTGATATATTACTGAATTTGGAACGTAGAGTGGACGAAAGAGTGAACCCTACGTCTCTCAGTGACAAGAATACGAATTGTATTTGTTACCTGTGAGCATAGAAAGCAGTGGTGATAGATTTTTTTTATGGAACACACTAAAAAATCGTTAACCAATATAAAAAACACAACCGTCTCTACATTATCGCTAATACATCACATAATTGAAAACTGTAACAAACAAAACGTACGTGCTGATGTATTGCTTCCACAATGGACATTGATGTTCTCAGAAAATCTCACACTAGTGAATATATGTATGGTCAGAAAATGGATGATAGAAGAATTGAAGGCCCCGCATTTTTATCCGAACCTGCTTCATGACTTTCGCATGCGATTATTGAATGCGAAATGCACGCTGTCAAACATAATTAATAAGAGCCAGGTTCCAAATCCAACATACAATTTAAATGAACATAACTTACTCTTCGACTTCCGCCAAGGAACGGAAAAAAGAACTATAAATAAACAAAATATAAATTAAATAAACATTTAAAAGAAATATATAAATGTATAGTATATATGTGCAAAAATACGGAACTTTCGATAGATTGAGCAGATAGGTTCGCGTGCGATGGAGAAGGCTGTGCATAGCAGTGGATGGCCATGGCAAACATCAATTTAAAATATCTATTGCCATGCGCACAATGCTCTCCACTGATAAAAATACATGGAAACATGTACATATAAAATAATATTCATCTACATAATAGTAAAATAAAATATAAAGCAACATTCCTAACCCCAAACACATAGGATATCACTTGAAAAATGCTACAGAACTGTCCACACATCGATAAGAAAAACACTCGACAATAAATGTTTAGCGTTGTACAGTGTGTATGTCAACTACTGTGTTCTGTAACGATCCTGGTGTCAACAAACCTCTTTTCCTTCACCCTGTTTAGCATGACAAAACATACGACAATTAATACATAAACTTAATAATAATAATATCGGGATAAAATTGTAAAATACAAGCTTCAGGTGGTTATCATATAAAGTGATAGATTGGGATAGAAAGGACAAGTGGCAGGCAAAGGAGGTTGCACAAAATAATGTTACCTCGTCGCCGTTGGCAGCTTCAGAGGTCTTTTCGGGGTAGACTCCGGCACGCAGGAACGATGCCTTCCACGAGTCAACGTCGTCCTGGTTCTCACACGACAACTCCAGCTGTTTGTAATCCTGTAAAGAAACATTTTCAAGTTCAGTCGGGTTAAGTGTAACTTGAACAACAATAAGTACTAAGATTGTGGCCACCTAATTTCTGAGAGATATCTTAATAAGAGCTAAGAGCCTATAGAACTTCTTTAAAACAAAAATAATATATATACGGTCGTATTGAAGAGACTCCTTTTTTGAAGTCACCAAAAGCAAAGAATAGTAAACAGCTCTAAAAAATATATATAACACGGATCAGGCACAAAGAAAATTTTTCGAATTAGGGTTCCGTTTACGTTTCAATATTACGTAATACGTACATAATTATAACGTTTTTCTGGTATACGGGTTTTATCACGATGTTGTTTCTTCAGCAATATTTGAACGTCATTAGCTCTACGTGAGTTAGTTATTCATACCTTGTAGACATTCCTGCCCTCGGGGTTGAAGAGAGCGAACATGTGCCGGCGGGACATGAACCCCTGCTCGAGGTCGCGCAGCTTGAGCCCGTCCAGTGGCAACATGTACTTCTTTTCGCGCTCCTCCTCGTCCTTGTACCACGAGATGTTCTCCGACGTCAGCACGAACCAGTAGTCGCGGGAGCCGCCTGATGCCGTCACATTACACATATTATATTAAATAAAAAAAACTAAATAGCTCGTCTCCCTGGGGTGTGAATACACTACATAGCACTCTATGCTTAGAGCGTGAAAAACGTCCGTTCGATCGTAGTTTGATCAAACTCGAATAGTTTTAAAATCGGTTTTCCTAAATTTACATGATACTCTTTACTGATAAAAACGACGGCGATACTTAGGGTTAGGGTTGGTTAAAACCCTAAACAAATAAACTAATTTATCAATAGGCTTATTGCGACAACAATTGGCCACTAAGAGCCGTCACTCGATGTTGGATCAGACTGTCTCGCAAGCGGACATTTTTACATGGGCACGGATAAAATTAACAGTAGTATGGCACTATTAATAATAGCAAATTCACTAATAAGGTACAATATCAACAGTAAAAAGGTGACAGAAAAAATAGATTGAAGTAATAGATTGCGTACCCTACATAAATGTATGTATAGGATTGATGTTCGCTGATTAATTGTAAATAAAAAGGCATCGGCTAGATAATTTACATTTTAAGTGACATACTATTTATGACAATACTAATACTGATGGTATACTACACTATTTACTATATTTTAAATTTTAACCAAATAAAGACTTTTCTATAGATTAGATTTAAACAAAGATGCTAGAAGTTCGTTTTCGGATAGTCTCCGAAATAAATAATAAATCTCCTTTCCCAACTTTGACTTTCATTGTTTCAAACGTTTAACGGTTTGTGTCAAATAATATTCAAATAGTGGAATTACCCTTCATAATGCCCAAATTGTGAATGCACATGTAGCCTTTTCTGATGACCTGGTTGCCGAGCGCTCGGTGGCCAGTCTTGGACGAGTTCTCCGACTGATTCTGAGCGCTAAAACAAAACCCGCTTTTGAAGCACGCGAACACTCAGCTCATAAACAATCATGACAATAAATAATAATAAAAAAACGACTAGCACCAATCATTAGTAAATAAACATTGAGAAAGAAACACAACACAGCCACGTCGAAGGGTGATAAACAAATTGGATGTAAAAATTATCAATCAACAGAGAAATGTTACAAATTCGTTTGTTAGGTTGTTAATTTTCAAACGGCGTGACAGTTAATTTTTTTTATATCGGACACTGCATGCACTTAGATCTGATTCAATTATTATATGCGTAGCGATTACTGACACATAAATCTCAAATTGTTACTCGGTGTGATAATTAAACAGTGGTTTTTAAAGAGAAACATCATATATCAATAGCCGCTACGCTTACGATACTTTAAAAAGGAAATCACACATCAGAGCAAAGGGGTCTGTCAAACTGATACGGAAAGTGTTCCGGGGAAGCCATGCAAGTCAGATCGCAGTTCGAATCTATAACATTTCATCTGGCAAACGGTACATGTCGGTATTGTGTAATCAAGTATAATAGTGTGAATTTGGAATATTTAAAGGATAGTATAGAATATCGAGGTAACCTCGTATGTTTGCCGTCTGTGATAGTCCCGACTCGAGCGAGTGAACTACGAGAGAAGATATAACGACATTATGACACGGTCAACGAAATAAAACAGGAAGACACATGCAAAACAATAGTAATTATAAACACAGCAATATGACATCTTGTGAATAAATTATTAACAATTTGCCCTATTCGGGAATGAGTTTCCCTAATAATTTTTAAAGCCAAATAGTTCTTTAGATTTATTCTAGCTGTATAGGGGGGCTTATTAAGTTATTGATTGAATATTTATTAATTAGGCAGTATTTACTGTTAGATAAATATATTATTGGCCAAATAAGAGATAGGTCACATTATGTAGTCACCAGCAATAAACAACAAAAACATATATAAACAATAATCCTAATGTACCTGCTTTGATTGAATATGTATCGCTTCTTACTTTTGTACATACATTTAGAGTATTTTCAAAGCGAGCGTACTAAGCCTGTGTCCGTAATATTAGTATTTAGCGATAGCAACCGCTAGTATTTTTACACCCAATTCTATAAAACATTGGATCGAAAAATACTGCGTTTAAGCCACTCAATCAATCTATCAATCAACGGTAAAGTATGTACATAGATAAGAAACGCAATATTCAATCAAAGCCGGCGGGCGTGTGTCGTCCACAAACAATTCGTACGTACTTGGCGAAGCCGATGAAGTCCTCGTGGTTGGTGTTCATGTAGGCGAGCTCGCAGTCAATGAGCAACACGAGCTGGTCCTTGCACTGCTGCTCGCGCGACCTCACGTGCGACATTATGATGCGCTCCGTCTCCTCGCGGAGGCGCGGGTAGCGAGACATCTGACACAGATAACTTACTTCAATTAGCAAAAGTTTTTTAAGAAAAAAATAATACAGGTGAAAAATATTAACAGTTGCAGCATAGATAGAACTTATGATAGATTGCGTTTGTTTACCAACCAATATAATGTTGGATGGTGTGAGCTGTGAACACTAAAAAGTGCAGCGTACATTTTTTGCAAACGTTTTAATCGTCCGTCAAGTAGTTTTTTTTTTGTTTTCACTACAGTTTTCCAGTATCCGTTATAGTGTGACATAATGAAGCATCTAAGTCATCATTACTTAGATAAATAAATCCGACTAACTGACCGAAAAACAATACGTCAATCAACGAATTTGACATTTGATTAATGAAAATATTGATAACCCGGCAATTTATAACGACTCTTTGTCAGTCCCTGTTTACACAGTGACAATTTAGTGTAAAACAGTAAGAACACATACTGACCCGCTCAGTACAAACGCGCACAACGTTGGACAGCTCCTGCACGACGAGGTCGACACACTTCAGCGACGGCTCCTTCAGCCGGGAGATCTGCTTCTTCACTATGGCCTCGAACGCCATGTCCGGTGTGAATAGACCCACCTACATTGGAGTAAGTGTTTATTATAATTTATCCCGTTAGCGCCAAAGATCGACACCTTATTTTGAACTATATTCCTACGTACAAAAATGTTAATACAATAAAAATATATGTAGTATAGGTATGAAGGAACAGGAACATGGATCGACTGCCTGCTCCCCTAGCAAAGCGCTCCAAGAAAGACATGACAAGACGTATCAGGCACTGCGATTGGTCGAAACAAGCTAAGTTGCACGATGTGTTACATAGCAGCCAATCACAGCACGTAATTGTTCTATGACGTGTCTTTCTTGACGCGCTTGCTAGGACTGCTGGAGAGCACGCAGCGCCTCTAGTGAGCAATTCGTGCCACCATATCACTATATTTGTTAAACTATTTTATTGTAGATTCCTTCGTTGTTGAGTTACAATTCAAAGTTACATACCCTGATACCGTGGATGTTTCTGATTGCGAACGCGATCTCCCTCCTCAGCTCCTTCTCGTCAAACTCCATCTTGACGATCTCAAAGGGGAACCTCTCGTGGAACAAACGGTTGATCTTGGCACCACCCGATAGTTCGTTGGTGTTGATCTGAGCAGAGCCGGAACCTTCGATCGTACGCTCGAAGTCGGTTTGCAGTTGCTGGATCATTCTTGAAACGGGAATAGTGAATTGTCAAGACTTCTTCATTTGAATTAAACGATTTCTATCTACCCGCCTGGGAAACGGGCGTGACGTATATGTAACTAGTGACTGCCCTGCTATTTGTTGTTCCTTGTTAGTTGCCAGACCATGATAAAATCCATTGATATCGATTAAGATTTATAGAGTACTAGTGGAAGCCCCGCGATTTCATTCGCGTAGTTTCAGTATTTCATGCAAACTATAACACCCTCTATTTAGTGACGCGTCCCACAGGATAGCGATAAAATAGAGCCTATGTTCTTTCTCAGGGTTTAAAGATTGTCTGTGCCAAATTTCATCAAAATCGGTTGAGAGATTTAAGCGAGAAAGCGTAACAGACGGACAGACAGACAGACAGAGTTACTTTCGCATTTATAATATAAGTAGGGATTTTATGCGGCCTTTTTTTAATTAACGGACTTCACATACAGTTTACCAAACAGTATTATAATCACGTTAGGACCCCCCATAGTGAGATGTATGAGCTACCTATGCCTATTTGCCAGTGGCGTGCACTGGCTTTTACGACAAGTTAGGCAGTGATCCCCAAGAATACCTATGTATAGGTAGCTTGTCTTTACGAAATATACCTACCTATTTACTCACCCACAAAACACAGGACCTTCGTTAGCCTATGTCGCGAGTACAACAAAAAAAACACCGATTTGAAAGTTTAATATAAAGAAAAACAACTCACTGCAACATAGCCTTAGTCTTGATGGAGGGGTCATCGGGCCTAAAGTGCTTGTACTGGTCGACGTCCTTCTCCAAGGTGAGCAGCTGTTTCTGCAGCTTGTCCCGGAGGCCGGGCAGCGTGTCGCGGATGTGGTTGGTGAGCTGCTGGTTCAGCACGCGCTGCAGGTACGGGGTGCCCAGCCGGTCCGCGATGTGCCGGTACGACGGGTGGCTGGACGGAACGGGACGTGCTTATTGGGATGTTCACACTAACTACACTCAACTATAATCAAGGAACAGTATTCTAACTTTACTTTTGCGTTTGTAGGGTAAAACATTCTACCCCGATGGAATATTATTTATTTATTACAATGCTTCATGTACATAACATACACTTCTACACATACATACATTTAGGTTACCTGGAAGAAATCGCTATGAGCGATATGGTAGCCTTTTGCAATTTTTCCATTGTAATTTTTTACAGTTGTAATCAACATCAGTGTATTTTCGACGTAAACTAGGATGGGTTGGGTTACCAAGCAAGCAATAGGAAGATTTTCCGCACCAACAGAATGCTGACTATCACGACCGGAAGTTTATATGACAACAAGCCTACCCATTATCAATAGTAATATTCGCTCCTCTTCGGAGCCTCGATTATAAACTCAAACAAACCTAAGGAAGAACTTCCTCTCGGCGGCGAGAGCGGCGGAGATGTCTTTGCGTCCATCGATGTCCTTCTGCGAGCGGTTCACGACACCGATGTAGCCCCTCCGCAGCGGCAGCAGCTTGTTCTCGAGTACGTCGCGCGCGTCCGTGCCCTCGTCCATCAGATCCAGCTTCGTTATCACACCGATAGTGCGTAGACCTGCCGGCAGTTATAACACTATTATTATTATTTATTTATTATTTAATACTTTATTGCAACAAAAATGTACAAAAGGCGGACTTAATACTAATGTATTATCTACCAGTCGACCCCACATCATGGGAAAGAGTAGTTGCGGGTCAGTATTAATATAACAATAGGACATCGTACAGATAGTAACATAACACTTGTATACAACTATAGGTACAACACTTATACATATTTTACACACGTTTACAGTTACATTTTTTATTTGGATTTGGTTCGTGCATATTCAATACTGGTACACTAGTATCACATCCGTGGATGTTAGTGCAGTTTCCTATAGGGTAACATAGCGCTATGTGCTTTCAACCGGATAGTTGAACAAACAGATCCTTTTTGTTGTTCTCTGAGTGACTCTATGAAAAGTTCTTTGTTTTATTTGAGCTATAATATATTGTATAAACGTGTATGTTAAACTGTAAGTACCTCTCTATTGCATTAGGTTTCTACCTGTGAGGATAGATGTAAGTTTTGATGATGAAATACATAAATAAACATTTAGACTTATGGGATTTTTTCCATACATTTCGGGGTTTTTAGCCACGCGACATGGACAGAATCCTTGGAAACATGGTCTCAACTAGATCATTTCTAGAGGCTTCATATTATTTCATAAAATTCCCTAGTGCGCGCAGATTATCGGAAACGTAACGTCATCGCCGAGCTGATAGGATGACCACACCATCCCGAGTTTGTTTCATGTTTACTGGTGTAGTTATATTGTAATAAGTAACAAAATGGGGGGCTCTAAAACTGTTTATTTCACAGTAAAGACCACTGTCTTCAGACGAAGGGCAAAGATAAAGCACGTTTTGTGGCAAAGAGGAACGTGGGTAATTCTATGTACACACATCAACGGGCTGACGGGCCCGTTGGTGTAGTGGTCAGTATGTCTGCCTCTGCTACGTAGGGTCGTGGGTTCGATTCCCACCGCTGACAGGTGCTTAGGTGATGAGCTTTTGCACTTGTTGGATGTGTCTGGGTGTTTTATTTATATAAGTATATATTTAAATGAAAAAAAATAATTATAT